>JAQIWG010002955.1:0-19033 GCA_034695025.1 Chamaedrilus cognettii | reverse complement strand
TGGGGAGTTGTCCAAACAATCCTGGATCGTTCAACTACGGTTCCAATAACTCTCTATTGAACAACTCGGCCTAAAAAACCGTGAAGATTATTAGAATTTTTATTGCAGATTCGTATTCCCGATATCCAATATAGTCAAATCGAATACCTTTCTAAAGAATACCTTTCGTCCAAACACGAGCATATTTCGTACAACTGATGTGGACTCATTTCTATGGACGCGTAGTCCGAGTTCCCAAAATTCGAAATACATAATTAGCTGTCAAAATTGGCTACTAAATAAAGGTAGGATACAGCCGACTGAGTATTTCACTCTACCTAGGCTTGAACGTTGACCAAGAGCAAGCAGATTGTTGACATAGGGAGATACGAAGGCCACGCCCACTTTAGGTTATCTATGCGACCAATTTGAACCCGCTAGATCACAGCGGAGTTCAGACAGTTACGCTGTCGTGAACGTTTAGGCAATATTTAATTCGCTAGATGACAGCGCGCGCGTCGGAGACCGTTACTTGTCATGATAACAGTTGATGCTAAAGATATTTTATAGTCGATAATTTTTATTACTCGCCAGGGGAGCTCTGGGCTGCTCTTTAACCTCAGTCTGCACTGGGAAGTTACCTTAAGAGCCAGTTCTCGCGATCAAAATGGCGCCTGTTTTGTTTGCAATGGACAAGTCTGTTACGTCACTTCCTATTCTATCCACATTGATCAAGATATACAATGATATACAAGATAGACAAAAAAAACCGTTGCATTCTGGGTAGCTTTGATCGATGATCCGTTCGATATTGCGTAATTAACCACACAAAATGAATTCATTGCAACAAGAAAAGTAATACAATTCAGTGAAAAAGTAGTCTTAATTTATTGACTTTTGCAATTTTATATTATTTAGAAATTAAATGCCGTACTAAAATACTATTATCTTTACTGAAAACCCATCATAGTTTACAACTGAACAGAGATCCTAGCGTGTCGACAAGATAAGGTCTGACATTAATATTCATTTTACTCGTACACTGGTTCAAATGATGCGTATTCGTACACAACTCATTTCTAATCATATACCTTGGTAGTATTGTTGTCGCGATCTGTTGAAAACTTCCAAGACCTCGGCACTCATATCTCGAGACCAAGATCGAAACTTGACTCCGGTCTTGAGACCAAAACCAAAACTTCTGATTCATGCTGAATGAACAGCAACCCTTTGCAATCCTGGGAACGCAGCGTATTGTGTGGGTTACCTATGTAGGCTACATGAAACACGACGAGTAAATTAGACTTAGGGTCCCGTTAAGGTGAATAAGTTAGGATTAGGCTAGATTAGGGTTAGAGCTATAGTTTTGTGAACGTAGGACAAAATACGCTGCATTTTTATTACCCCTTCCGACGTACAACCATATTTACTGTAAAACAATGCTAATTTGTTGTGCTTTATATTTTCAGGCAGCCTAATATCGGTTTAAGATTTAGAGTGATACTTTTGATGCGAGTGAGCCGCGAACAATGACGATGGGAGACGACGAGCTCTTTGCCGCCATGGCGCTGCCAGTCGTCATCACGCCAATACTGGAGAAGGTTGAGCACTCCTGCGCTTGTGTGGACCTATTTAGCTTTTGCATAGATTTTAAGCAGTCATGACCGTTAAGTAGTTACAGCATTCATTATTATTTATAAAAAAAAATTGTTGGTTATTATTAGTTTATTATTATTATTGTTAGTATGGTAATAATGTACTAGTACATTTCTGATGGTTTCTATTAAATTGTATAGAGACAATTTGACAGTGAGTAGATTTTTTTGGTGGTGCAGTGTGCTAAAAGACAGCAATGCCGGTAGTTTTGAATCTTAACTTTCAGACTGAAGGCCATTGAAAGGTATTGCCGTCAATAAGGAAATGAAGTATTCTGTATCTACTCCTAACAGGCTAATACACATTTCTGTTCTGTGGCTGTGTTTAGCTGGAACAGCAGGACCTAGGTGGGGCACAGACATTACGAGCGGCGTTTGCTAAGGTATGTAGTAAATTTTAGATTAAATTATCAATTATATCAACTGATTCACTCAATTGCTAAATGTTCAGTTATTAATAGGAGGCATTCAATTCAGTGTCTGGGGACTTTGACAGTGAGATAGTAGTTATTATGGATGATTTTGGTTCGTGTTCGGATCCTTAAGTATATTAGCCGATGGGAGTGATGGCTTATAGTAATCTACTGAGAGATACTATGTGAGTTGACTGCTTGGCTTTTTGATGTTTGTTTTTAAGTTTCTTTTTAAACTGTTTTTTTAGTAATGTGCTTTCGAAGCGCTATAGTTTTGGGAATTATTTTTAAAAGTTGTGCACAATTTTTGATATTTTCATCTGATAGCCTAGAGGGCCTAGTTTGTATGAATCATCTATGTAGTTCAAGAGCAGATTATTCAAGTCATTGGACATTGAGTTTTAAAAAAACAAGGAAACGGCTTCCTAATTTTCTGGTGAAAAACGCATATTGCATACGTGTTGCTGCTTAACTTTATGACTATGTTTTGATTGGGAGTTGACATTTCTGTGATTCAGGTTGAGGCGCAGCATCCAGGCTTCACGTACGATCTCATCAATGGTATCCTCAGCAAGGCCGAGGTGCACAGTCGCGTCGACATGACCGAGTGTTTCCTCAGACTGGAGGGCATCAACAACTCTACAGGTATGTGCTTCATCGACGTACATTGTGATGTAGGACTGCGAGTTTTGACTTTTCTTATGTGCAGTTCATTAATATAACCTACTTGCCATAATATAATGTGTGTATTCGTACTTGTGTAACGTAATTGCATATCGTTAATTAATTAAGGCGGTGTGAACAGATTTAAATGTTAGATGTGGCTCGTTAAATGAACAGATTTCAGCTCCTGATGTTGCATGTTAAGTGGAACGATATCAGCTCTTAATGTGGCGCATGAAGTGAACATGAGCATGAGATTTAAACCCTCGCTGTGGTGTACTAAGTGGTCAGATTTCAAGTCGTGATGTGGCACTTTATTGATAGATATCAGCTTGCGATATGGTGCTCTAAGTAAACAGATTTAACCCGCGATCTGAGTGGGTAAGTGGAGAGATGTTGTATGTTAAGTGGATAGAAGCTACCCCCGGACATGGCACTATCTGCGTGCAGAGTTCCAGATCTCGCGCCCGGAGGAGCAGCTACAGACGCTCAACGACCGCGCGATCAGTCTCAAGAAGATCCTCAGTCGCATCCCTGACGAGATCTACGACCGCAAGAAGTTCCTCGACACTATCAAGTATGGCCTGCAGCACGATCAAGTTGTGGCTGGTTGTTTTAAGAAGAGTTTGTAATAATTGTGTTTATATATTTGTGAATTATTGTGTGGTTTTAACTTTATGATTTGGCCTACATTGTTTCTTTGATTTACTTACTGTTGTAGGGCATGTAGGGCTAGATGCTTTTGAGATGTGTGTGATGATTTATGAAATCCCACTGCCAAATTGTAAGTTTTTAAAGTCTAATATTTTAGTCTTGTTGAAACTGAAGTCAATGACAAATTCTAGTGCTTTTCTTGGTTGTTCCTTTTGAAAAATCTTTTCAAATTAATTGTAGAGAAGTTTTTGAGGAATTGTAAAGAAATTTCTTATGTTTGAACTACATAATTTTATTTGACTGGACATTGTTGGAAGAATTGATGGATTCCACAACTTTTTCTCAGTTATTTGTTTACTGAGAGGCTGAATACGCAACGACTGTTCTTTCTCGATAAATTGCAGTAGTATCATTGAAAGATACCATTGATACGAATGCTGAATGCATATCGTGCATACAATAGTATCGCACGTAATATATCAATTGAAGTGGTTTCTTTGTTGTGCAGGGACATAGCCAGTGCCATTCGTTTGCTGCTTGACTCGGTCAACAGTGTCTTCAGTTACGTGAGCTCAGCACACCACAAGCAGGTGAGTTTGTGTGTGCACTACTGCGCTATGAACCACCTCCAGCCCAGAGCTCCCCGGGCGAGTCATAAAGGCGACTAAAGAAGGGGGAGCGATTCTCTGCGGGTTTCCTTGCACTGACCCGGACTGTAGTCGTTGTGCTACACACGGTCCGTAGGCTACAAAAAACAAACAAAGCAATCTGCGTTATGAGGTCATGCACTCAAGCTGATTCATATTTCCATTGGGCTCCGCCTACTATTGGCACAATGCCAACTTTTGCTTTTATCATATGGTTGGTATGTTTTAGAATGTCATGCGTCCCTGTGAAACATTCTGAAGCGAGGTCTGAACTGGTTATAAGGAAGAATAGTTCTATTGTTGATATTCAATGTGAACGGAGCTTGCTGGAACTATGAATACAAGTAACTGATGCTGTCGCTCACACTATTAACAATAATATTAACACTTCCAATTATATTTAGAATAAAATGCCTATTCAATTAATGTAAAATTTGCATAAAATTGTAAGCTATTGCTATAAATGCTATAGGCTACTATTGTTTAAGTTCAATTATATAAAAAATATTGAATATTTTTATGTCATTCTTAATATTAATTAAGCCATGTAATTTAAACAAGTATAACTGTCTTAATTAATTATTCGCTACACGGCTAACTTACAAGTGCATTTTGCTTAGAGTGAAAATTTAATTAATCTTTGTATATTTAGGAAGAAATGTAAATAAAAAATTTCTCCAGTTTCATTTGTCGGAAATTTGTCAATTTCTTATTTTTTTACAGAGGCTCGAGTTACGCAAACGAGAATTTGTAAAATTCTCCCGTAACTTCAGCAATACCCTAAAGGATTTTTTCAGAGACAACGAGTAAGATTTCTGTCCCTAGCGCAGCAGTCCACTGTCTGCTAGCTTAGCCATGATTGGTCAATTAATTATCTGTGTCGATGTGCCGTGTGTCGCTAGTTCTGTGTTTAAATAGACTGCTTAAGAAGCAAAAACTGTGATGTCGATGTAAATGCTCAAGATATCACATATCACAAATGTGATTTTTTTATTGAAAGAAAATGTGGCAAAAATATTTTGAGCGTGGCAAATATTTTTCTTCATGATCGCTTGATGAAGAATATTTTCTGAGCCGCTTTGTAAATTACGAGGTAGTTTGGTTGACGTCGTCGCCTTATCAATTAGCATTACATCCATGTCTAGTCTTTTGCTTTTTCTAGTTAAAAGTCGATTTGATCATGTCAATTGATTCAGCTTCATGTTCTATTCTGTGTGGCAGGCAGCTCTAGACTCTAGTTATGGATCACCACTACCACTGGTTTTTTATAATTGTACCGTAACTTTAAAAAAGTTTTCTGAATATTGCAAGCAATATATTTGAGTTTCACTTCAAATGTATCATTTGCTTACTTGCTCTTACTTGCTTACTTTATTGATTTATTGTTGACCAAATGCTGCAATAAAAACTTTATTTTTTTTATTACTTTTGTACGAGTTGTTAATATCGCTTAGTTTAATTTTTTTATGTCAGTAATTAATATCCCTGTAGTTGTGAAGATTTTATTTTGTTTTTTATTGATAGATTTTTATTTGTTTTGTTTTATTATGGATATTGCACATTCTGTGAATTATAGCAACAATGATTTTCGACTACGGGTTATTTTTTTTTTCTTTCACAAAAATTGATGTCTGATTTTTAGTAGGCCCTACATAACGATCTTCTCTTAATAGGGAAGTTGTTTTGTACTGCAGATATGTCTTTCAATAAATGAAAAAGTTTTGGGCTTCGCATATGGCTAGATGGATTTGTTTGCTGTATTGTGATGTAGTGGACCAGTAGTTGTACTGTATGCTTTAAACCCTACATTTCAAATTTTTCAACTGAATGCTAAGTGTAGTTGAGATTTATACACGGTGGTTCGAAAAAATGTTGCTTAGAATACTTTCCATGCACTCTGTCGTATGTGCTAACATGCAGCCTAAGGAATATGTGGATGCATAGAGGGCACTTTGAGCATACACCTCTGGAGATTATTTTTGCATGGCACACTAAAATGATTTATAATGTTGTGAAGTTTAATGCAAATTGAACAATGTTCATGTGTAGTATTGCATATAATTATGATGAAGTGTTGAAATGTAGGGCATCATTTTTTCGTGGACCACCGTATACAATAGTTTTTCTGTCTCGCTTAGATTTGTGCTAGATGCTATTCTATGATGGAGTCCCCTTGCAGGTAATAGAGCAGAGAAAGCGCGAGTTTGTTAGGTACTCGAGGCGATTCAGCAATACGCTCAAGGATTTCTTTAGGGACAGTAGGTGAGTGCTTGGTGATGAAAAGGGGTGGCGATTCGTTGGATTACTTACTTTTATCGGGCTTGGCTTTTTATAAGGTTCTAGTAAAAGGGCGTTAATTTTAGAGTCGTGCCTGACGGAACTTGACTTTTTTATTTCTCTGTTTGTTAATGCTTCTATTTGGTGATGGGCCATTCATTGGCTTTTTTATCAGGTTGCCTTTTGCTCGGATAGCTGTTTATAATTTGGTTCGCATCTGAAATTAATCTCTAATTTGTTTCTTTAGATCAATTATCATCAAATACTTCCCCTGGCTGCTACTATTTGCCATTCACTGAACGAAAGGGTGAATGAACTCATGATCGGAATGGGAGATAGTAATCTAATAGCTTTATTCTCATTAGCAAAATCAGTAACCGATACGATACTCACAACCCTGTCAGGGAGAAGTATCGTTGTCTAAATTGACCTAATAGGAAAAAAATTAACCGGCAGAGGAGCTTGTCAGACGATATGGCAGCGTAGCGCTTGCGGGCCACTTGTGGGACAAAGTGGTCCAATTTCAGAGGGTCTGTGGGATCATGTCAAAAAATCGGACGGGCCACATTTGACTCGCTAGCAGCCGTTTGAGAATCGTGTTTTAGATCTTGCATCTCGCCCAGCCGCTTGAGCCGCATCTTGCACATTGTGTTGTAAAATTGCTCAATATAAAATCTTTATGCATGGTTGGTTTTTGCTATTTCACTGTACAAGTCTGCGTTTTTTAAAGAATTTCGACAATGATTATTTCCTTAGTCTTAATTGGATGCTGTCAATTTTTACTACAAACTTATTCAGTTGAACTATTTGTCTTTTTTCATTATTATACTAACAGCGTTTCCATTGTTCTTGATGTTTGACATTTGTCATGATCTGTGTCGTCAGATTTAGCCTACATTGTACAGTACGTGTATTTATTGATTATTAGAGTATTTGATATGCATTCGCAATGATTATTTCCTAAGTCTTAATTTGAAGCTGCGAATTCTTACTGCAAACTTGCTACTCAGACTTTTTTGTAGACTTGGTACTGTTCCGGATACCAAAAAAATATTAGTTCAAGTTGTTCGATACTTTAGTGGCACTGTAATGCTAGTTTTAGGCTGTAAGTTCTTATGTTAGGTACTTAGGTTGAAATTTTGCGTGCATGCTGTAGTGTAGTTGTTTCCTTTTTTCTCAATTCATATTCCTGCTTTTTGCTGTTGATTTGATTTGATGTTAATAATGATGAGCTTATTTGGCAAAGAGGAGAATGTAATCTATAAAAAAAAAAATTCTGTAGGAATTGATTTTGCTTGAAGCAAAATATGCCGATTTAAGTAGGTAACTTTGAAATCGGTTTACAATATGGTTTGTGTTGCAATTTAAATTCAATAAAAATTTTAAAGACAATACCTAATCTATATTTATGTTGTAATGCTTGACTATAATACTTGAGCAAAAGGTCTATTTCATTGAGAAGGTCTATGTTCATCGTTTCAAATTTTTTAATATTTCATTTTAGGGCCATTCTCATGTTCATCACTTAACACCTATAACTTGTTGCCTATTTCATCAAGCCATTCACCTATACGTTATGTTACAACTTGCTGTGTATTTCATCAAGCCACTGCTATGTTCATTACTTACGTCTTGTTTTTGTATCCTTGTTTGTCGCATGCAAGTTGTTCTATGCTGTTGCAGCAAGCAGTACGTGTTCCTCAGCGCTAATCACCTCGTCAACCAGACCAATCAGATGATGAGGGCAGTCAAGGAAGCACTCAACTGACCAATCAGATGATGAAGGGGGTCAAGGAAGCGCTCAACTGACCAATCCGATGATGAGGGCAGTCAAGGAAGCGCTCAACTAACCAATCAGAAGATAAAGGCCGTCAAAGAAGCGCTCACCTAGAACTGATTCCTGCAGGGCTTTACGTTTCGTTCCGTTCACTTTGTTCCCATGCGCTTTTGGCTCTGGATTAATATTTAGATAGCGAATCTCAAATATTATCTTGGCGGGGAACATTATGGCATCTTGAGACCATAAAGGGTCTTGGTTTAGGATTTGCTCTAAGTCGGAGTTTAATGACATACAGCAGAATACCGCCGCGGACCATTAAGTGGCCCAACAGCGTCAGTGGGCTGCACTCTGCACAAGACTGGACCATTTCTGGTCATGAACAATCTTTTAAGAACCTATGGCTTGGATGACAGCATTGCCACAAGTAGGCCTAATTTGAATATTCGTTTTGCGCTGAAGTTATAGTTCCTTGTCCATATCCTTAGGGCAAGACATGGGCTGATGTTTGATTTTAAGCGTAGAATCTTAGAAAGTTAATGGGACGTAAGTGAACCGAACAGCGTGGGAACAGTGACAAATGTGCGTAGACTCTATAAACGTAGATATGTAGGGTTGAACTCTCTAATAGCTTGACGGTATTCTGAAATTGAAACTTTAAGATTTTAGCTTCAAGTGCTTTTAATGTATAGATGATCTTAATTATGACAGTTTTGTGTAGCGACTTTGATTTAGGCATTGGGGATATGATAGTTATTCGATTTATGGCTGGCTTCAGCAAAATCTCCATATGCCAAGCATGTGCTTGGATTTAGAAGTTAGTCAAATCATATTAAATGAATATGAAAGTTAGTTTTAAATTGTAGCTAAAGCTACATTTATGTTATAATTGGGAAGTCTTAGTTGATTTCTTTTCGTCAGGACTGGTTCATGTTGGAACTATATCCTAGACTTTGCTGCTGTTGTACATTGTTCCATAAACACGAATTGAGATCCAAATCAAGATAGAGTTACAAGCTGACCAATCGGCGTGTGCGAACCATCACCAAATTGCGAAGTAAATACGATTCGCACGCGTTGATTGGTCAGTCCGTAACTCGATCTCCATCTTGATCACAACCTGCGTTCATGCAATTGAGTATTAGTGTTCTTTTTAAAAATATGTTCAAGTAATATTTGCTTTCTTTGCTACACAGGATGTTGTATTTAAGCAGAATGGCGCCCAGCTTCATGTTTTTCTGTAGATTCGTAGATGGTAGACAGCATTTCATTGCAGACGGGCGATTATTTGACTCGTGAATGTTTTAGCAAAAACACATCCTTGTCAACTTTGATCTAAAGGTAGCATTATTGAATGTTTAAAGTCGGATTCCCAGCCATGTTTCCGGAATCTGACTTTGAACACAAATATGTGCTTTTTATGGACGATGCATTAAATTTATTTTTAAGTTGTTTTTTCAAGAGAGATTAGGTCAAAGTTAGTCAGGGATCCAATTTATCATAAATAGCTATTGTTATACATTATTTAAATTGAATGTCATTTGAGAAATATTGAGCGAGTTAGTTAAATTGTTAACTGATCATTGCGTGATCTACTGTGAGACGGATAAGTTTGTGGTCGTCATTAAGTAGCTGTTTCTCAGATTTTAATAATAGTGAATCTGACGAATTAATATTTTGTTCAATTTTCAAATGCAATTTGGGTGCTTTCTTCTTTTATTTGCTTTACCTTTTTGCGAAGTGTCTGAACGATGCTTATGAGAAAATTAAGCGAGGCTTCATTTAGGAATAGCATCACGCGAACGAATATTATGTTTTGTATTACAGCGCTTAAATTTTCGTATTATCTCAGTTTATCATATTTGACATTAGTCATCGCTTAGACATTTAAGGCCGGTTGCTAGACTTCGATTTAAAGTGCGATTTTATTTTGTAGTCCAAATTAACCATTGAAAATATATGAAAGAATTGTATCGAATAATCCGATTGGTTAATTTGGACTACAAAATAAAATCGCATTTCAAATCGAAGTCGAGCAACCGGCAGTTAAGATTGATGTAATCAAACGTTAGATTTAGTTTGATAATCATGTTTGCCTATTTTTGTTTGAAGCGCATAAACACTATTAATTATCATGTATCAATGCACGCCATATAGTTAGTTAGCCATGTCTTTTGGTTTCAAAGCAGTTCATTTTATATCATTTCGTGGGCCTATAGACCTGGCATCCCGCTTTACGCGTATAGTCTTACCGATAAATCACAAAATTCTTTACTCGATTATTGGAATTGTCATCGTCAGGCATTGTCACAATTTCTAGGAGGCTGCAATGCGCGACACGCGCGTTTGCTATTGAAGAGCGAGACGTTGCGATGCGAGATGTTATAAATTAAATTAATTATTGTTAAAACGCGATTTTTTGCTGAAAATTTTGCAGATAAATATAATATCACAAACGCTGTTTTAATTACGGTAACACACGCATTCAACATAAAATGAAACAGAAAATATAATACTCGAAATCAATAAGTTAGAATTTCTAAGCAGTAACGGTAACACACACCATAGCACTCTTAATAGTACAATAAAAGTATCTGTCTTCCTCCTTACAGGAGCACTACTCTATTGCTTAAGCCTTTAGTTATAACATCAAAGACCATAACATCAACACCATTTGGCAGAACACTGAAGTAGAAGGAAGTCCTCGGTTATAGCCACGATACTGTAATAGAATGTTCTTCTGGCATAGTAAATTTTTGTAACCTTGCTTATTTTTGACTAGAAGGCTGCGCGGATGATCTCCCTTTTTAAAGTGTAATATACTGCGCATAAATGTGTGGGATATCACGTATTGTCATTATTTAAGCCTTTAAAATTATGAAGGTGAATGCAATACAAACTGTTTAAACTGTTTCAAACAAGCGCGTCTGAAATATCTTAAAACAATCATTTTTTGCTGCACGTTACTTTGACGGTTTTGATTCTCAGAAATTTTGCCGCACTTAATTTTCGAGTTTTTGAGGACTGCCCAATATAGGCCCATAGCTTCTGCAGCTTTCTTTTCGCGCATGTAATTCTTGCAAGTTTTTCCGATTCACTAAATTTGCCAAAATTACTTGCACGCAAAAATTTCATGTTTTACAGTACGCAATGAGACAGAAGAACGTCACTGTAGCCTTCCGCAATGAAAGAAAAATTACCATCCTGTATCTATTTTAAAGATGGGATCCAGATCTACGGTGCACGCCTGCCATGTATTAGTCAAGTGCTCAATTAAAATATAAGTGAAATTAATTATTAAAATCAAATCAGTATGATAGGAACTCTTCATTATTTGACTCGATAGCCTAATAGGCTCTTTATCATTGAATCAAAATTTGCAATCTAGTCATCAAATATTAGGGGTCGGCCTATATTAGGGGTCGGCCTATAGCTTTGTCACAAATTAGCTTTATCAAAAATAAGATGCCACACGTGCGTCTAAAAATCTATGTTGCTAGATTAAACAGTATTTCTTAAATATAGAATATGTTTTTATTATGCTTTGGCCAAACGCAGCCTAATATGCTATATGAACACAGTACTAATACTCCTAGAATGCATGGTATGCCACAACTGTAGCCTAACGATGAAAGGCGACAAAGCAAGTTGCATTGGTTTGTACATGTAGGCTACAACAACATATTTAGAGACCATTCATCAAATTACCATGCATGAAGTTTTCCAGTATTATTTTGATTCATGATACGGCTTCGCGCAGCATCACAATTCAAAAGGCGCTATATATCAGTGCGTACGCTACTTTGTCATCAATTCGCTGCTTGCAATATGTCCGGTATATAGCAACATTGCTTTCATCCTTCTTTCTTTGATGTGTAAGGTTAAGTTCAACAAGCCCACCCCAGCATTAACCTTTGCAACATGGACATGCTTATGCCCAGTGACAAGTAAACATAGCAATACATATCAGAGGTAATATATCGGGATACTTGATCAAATGACCATGCATAATAATGTCTCGCGACAAAAATGGTCGGTGACAAAATTTGGGCGCCCGTAAGTTGGTTGACCATTAGCCCAAGTCATGCACTAGGTAAAGTGAGTGAAGAAGAAAACAACCTTTCAAAATTAACCTATTTTGCATGCTCTGCATTCATTTCTGGTACATTATATCAGTAAGGCCCAACATCTATTTCATAATAGAAAGCCTTAAACAGTATGCTGGAATAATAACTATTCGTTCACCAGGAACAGTGCGGAAAGAAGCTAGATAATTAAATAACAAATGTTTATTAATGCTTTTCCTTTTGATCCAGCGATACATAATATACTTGTTGGATTAGTTTCACCCTGCCAGAAAAACACAGCCCCCAAATTAATTCCTATCCTCATCCCTGCATTCAGGTTTTCTTTTACCCCTGTGACATTTGAGGAAAAAGATTTCTAAACGAAACGGTTGCCTGGGTGAAATTTACTCAATTAAGGAATTGAAAATAACTATATCGAATATGCAGATGAGATTTTGGGGAAGTCTCCAGAAGTTTAGAAAACTTAACGATTTTAGAAAGGTAGGTTCCCTCGCATCTTTATAAAAAAAATCTCCGTCTCCGGATCTGTGAAAAAAATACTGCTGCAGCAGTTCTTCGTCTCTCTAATGACGCGCATTCAGAGCGTTCGAATCCTAGACCTCGCCTCGTAGTGCGTCGCGCTGGCACTTCTCCACGTTCTCCGCTGCCTTCTCCCCTCCACGCAACACAACGCCCCCCTCCCAGCACCCTGCGCCCCCCGGCCCCCTGTCCCCACTCCCGGGTAGTAGCGACACGTAACGATCTTGTAAAACACCGTGCGAAACGACGTGCTGAACATGGTATAGATGATCGGGTTGGCCAGCGACGACATGTAGCCGAACCACAGAAACGATGATGTCGCGTACGGCGTCAACGACGCCACGCAGCTTTCACACGTCACCGAAAGTATGTTCACGGTGAAAAAAGGCAACCAGAGGACGACGAATACGGCGAAGATTATCCCGAGGACTTTTGACGCTTTTCGTTCGTTGGTGGTGCGCTGTTTTGACGCGCTGATCTGTCGCCTGACGCGCCCGCTGGAGGCCCCGTGGTGCAAGAACTGTCGGGTAAAGACCGCCGCGGAGTTCCTTCTCTGATACCACGCCGATCGGTCGGCAAGCTCGAGCTGCGACCGTTCTTCTGGTCGTCGCAAAATCAACGCGGGTGATGCCGCAGAGATCTCTGGTGAAGCCGGAGGCGCCGGGTCGTCGGTGGTGTTAATGGTGGTGATTTCTGGACAGGACGAGGAGAGGGAAGAGAACTGCTCCGGGATGTGTACGGAGAGACTCAACGGATGATGCTCCGCTGGAGTTCTTCGAAGACAAACCACGTTGTAGCCGTGAGAAGTTTGGCGATTGCTGTCGTTACCGCACGCGTAAGTTTTACCCCGAATTTCAACGTCACGTGCTGAACGTTGACTACTGAGGAGCTGCGCTGATTCGTGCCTGCCGAGAGAATCGTGGTTGTGTTTAATGTAAGATTTTGTGATTGAATGACCGTTGCATTTGGAATAGTCATTTCCGATCACAGTGGAGTGAGATGCTTTGACGGCAGGTTTTGGAGATGCTGTACGAGATGGAGTAGGTGGAGTATTTTCCAGTTTATTTGACTGCTCACTAACACCGTGTTTACAGGAAGATATATTTGGCCCGGGTTGTGATAACGTATGATTAGGAGAACGATTCTGCGACGAATCTGAAAAAGTTTTTTCAGATTCTTTATTGCAGCAATTTTTAAGTTTTTCCGACTGTGACACACAAATACAAGCAGCCACCGTGCCTTTACCAGGATGCAAAGACTTTGGGCAAGGGGGATGGTTTTCCTTCATATCTGATCTTGGTGCACAAAACACATAATGGTTTCCAATATCCGTCATCGTTTGATTACAACATGATTTAGCATGTGAGTAATTGTTCAAAATTCGGTTCACAGAGCAATCAGTCTTGTCACTCTTAGCTGCATTGCTATGAGACAGTGGATGAGACAGTGGATGAGACAGTGGATGAGACAGTGGATGAGACAGTGGATCATAACGATGTTCCACTTCAGCGTAATTGTCAAAACAAAGCGGTGATTTACTTCTCACTAACTTCTCACCGCTCTGTGATTTCAAATCTGTACAACTCCTGCAATGGCCTGCCATATCTGCCAGATAACTCTCGTTGCGCAATATTTTGCAGATATATCCGTTTTTGTAGATTAGTTCTATCCGCTGTTGATGTTCATCCAAGTCATATGCGTTGACACTGCTTTTCTTCCGCATTGCGCTCCTCGGAGTTGAGCCACAGCGAAGGCTGTCAGAATTTGCGCCGTGCTCGCAAAACCTAACACCAACATTATTATCTTTGACAACTAAATCCTGATTTACGTTCGATGCTGTAACTTCTAACTCGCCATCAAATGATGGATGACCGTTGTAGCACGCAAATCTGAGATATTTTCTATGTTTGAACGGACTAAACTGCGACAGTTTCGGCCGCTTGAATTTCATCTGCTTCACTTCCACCGCGCTGCCAAGAATGTCCAAGTCAAAGCAGAGCGATGTTTCTCTGCTCAAAATCATCTCGCTTCTGCTCAATTCCTTCACGAGTTCAAAGTCTGCGCAGTTTGGCTGCAGCGTGGGTGTCCCAAACGACGGACTTCGAGAAAACACATCATCGGACGATTCATTACCGATATCATCTTCAAATAATTCTGCGTCAAGCGGCGATAATTCCACTTTTCTTTTCCAACCAGCCAGCGACAGGTTACTCGAGGAAGGCGCTTCAGTTCGTCGCTCAAGCAAAGAATCTGCCTTGTTGCTCAAAGGGGACGCGGGCAATCGTTCCGCTATCAAACACGGGTTGGATCGTGATAAGACCAATGTCCTAGTATCGCTGACAACCTTCAGATGCGACCCATCCAAAGCCTCAGCGTGAGGACTACTCCCTTCACGCGACACCTCACCCTGCTGATCCCTAAAACACCCAACTTGCGCGCCACCCTCTTCCCGCGGCATCACTCCCCCAACTCCCCCCGTAGACCCCTGCAACCTCCGATCACCAAACGACTGATTAGTCCCCCCGCTGGTGTCCGGACTGCCTAGACTAGCCACCCCCGCGCTCGTTATAGTGTACGCCGAGATAACGTCACGCCCGAAGAACGCAGGCGGTGACGGCTGCGCGCCGGGGGAAGGCGGTGCGGAGCCCAAGCCCCTCGTGTCGGTCAGCATCATGCCAGGCAGCGACGGTCTGCGCTGGCGTTCCCGCGTGAAAGTTCGCATGTGGCGCTGGTTGCTGTGCAGAATGTGCAGCGTAAGGCCGTACGTCACGACCATTATCGACAGCGGGAAATAGAAAGCAAACAGCGACCCGTAGAGGACGAACAAACCCATGCGCGGCGCGCACAGCCCGTCGTTGAAAACGTTCGAGTAATCCATGAAGCCTTTGACGGGGAGAGTGATGCAGATGGCGCCAGATATAAACCAGACGAACATGATCTTGAAGGCGACGCGCGACATGGTGCGGTTGCGGCCGTACTTGATGGGGTAGCGCAGCGTGAAGTAGCGGTCCATGGACATGGTGCACATGTGCCAGATGGACGCCGTGCAGAGGAAGACGTCCATCGTCGCCCAGATGACACAGACGCTCGGGTCGAGAGGAAAGTAACCTGCGACGGATGCAAACCATATCTAACTAAAATCAAATCAATACTGTTACAATAGTGCTTAAACATTTATTTATGCGTTTGATTACATTGAAGTCATCTAATTATATTTTGGCATCCGTGAAAAAACGATTTTTACGATTTTTTAAAATCGATACTGTAAAACACGACATCTTTGGCGCACGTTATTTTCGCAGTTTGTCCTCTTGAAAATTTTGCTTGCTTTATATAAAGGAACATTTAGTAGGAGTTAAACAGTGATGTATGCAGTATGGGGTCACTGCAGTGGCGCATCGTATAGACAATTAAGTTTAATTAAGACAAAGCGTTGTGGCCACTTGCGTTGTGGTTAGTGTACGCGTTGTGGTGGAGCACGGATAAAGGGCTCGAAAGAGCGTCGGTTCAAACCTCGGCCACGGCAAAGATTTCGAACCACTTCGTGCACCCTTGGCAACTGTGGCTGAAATTCGTCAACCCTGCAAATAATATTATCCATTAGGCTGGAGTGCGGTAGTCAAATTGAAGTTAATGACAAGTGATTACAAACACAAACAATACACAAACGCGCATAAATTTCGCAAGAAACAACAAACCAGCACTTGAATATATCGCCAGCTAGGCTTACATGTTGGCTACCGATTACCGAAAATGAAGGAAACTTTCCACAGTGCTCACATCATAGGCTATAACTGAATATGAAAGGAAAAAGAATTTAAGCGATAGAATGAAAACCTAAATAGCTAAATAGATGGGCCTAAACAGTAAACACTTGGCGCGTGAAGTAGGTCTACATTGCAGTGCTTAAGTGCAGGTAGACCACGTAGCCAATACTGTTAAACATTATGAACATACATTAAATAGTTAGTATCAATAATAAGTCATAAACTGTTACACGTGCAGCAGCCTGTCACAGCACTAGCTCGTGTTCAGCCAGCCGGCAACGCGCTGGTCTGAACCGCTCACTGGGCTCTAATAAAGTCAAGGAGGTAATATTCACTGAGTAGAAGATGCTTCAGTACGCTTACACATGTTGTGTAACACCGTCTGAGGGTCTAGTAGGCTACGTATATAATAGGCACTTTAACTTGACGTATTTACCGTGATTATGATATTAATCTCCTTCTTGTACAATCGTGCGCCTTGAATTTCACGTCACATTAACATTATACTACTGCACGAGTGGCGAATTAAAACAGGATTGGCCTACATAACTCATAGGATAAGGGTTATCATGAAGAACTGTTGCGGATGCATGCCACGGTCGTGTATGATGTCTACAAACGAAGCATTAATCAAAGCTGATAGTCAAATTCCACTGCGTTCCTTAAGCACTGTGCAAAATGGAACGATTGTTCTATGACTATCACTAACTTCTATCTCGCCAATTAATCCATGATTCTGCGACGTTAATATTTCATTATGCTTTAATTATGAACACGGGCTTCAATGAAACACGCTGGAGTCGCATAATTATTACCTCATCGAGACATTTTGCCACATTAATTAGCAAGATGCAAGGGCGAATCTAGGGGGGAGGATGGGGGGATGCATCCCCGACATAATTTTTATTCATTTATTTTAATGTTGATAAAACATTTAAGTATTTAGATGTAACAATGAGCGGTGTCAAAATGTGCAAAATTAGTGTAAATATAAGACGTCAAATGTAAGAAAAGAGTGGTCTGGAACATGGTTTTGGATAGAGTTGGATCGATCGACAGAAACTTCTGTCAGCACACCCCCCCCCCCTCTCCCCGCTCGTGAGTTCATTGCGGAGGGAAAATGTATTAGACCTGTTCAAATGTACAAAGCTTTAGATATTCACCCCCCCCCCCACCACTAACGAATCCTGGATCCGCCCCTGGAAATATGCAGTTGTATTATAGTGGATCTTAACTAAATCTACTTTCATAGCTAGAATAGCTATCTCGAATTGTGCTGTGCGCAACCTGGTATACTAGCCTGCCGCAAGCGTATTGACCTACGAAGTCCTACATCAAGTTGAATGACCGCTCTCCGACCTCTTTTCAGTCGCTCTGCAAAGGCGCCAGAAATTTTCTGGGTGGGGGAGGCTGACGGGATTCAATAGAAAATGTGGAAGAGGATGAGTGTCTGAGGGCCGAAGTTATACACGACAATAGGGATGAGAGCGATAGTCAAAGTTGTTGTTGAGCAACAAAGTATACTCGATAGCGCCGGCGTGCCTGATATCTACATGTAATTGGATCTTATTAGTATTGGAGTAGGAAGGGGCTAAATTAAAACGAAAGTAAAGTGGGAGGTTTGATGGTGGCGCTAACTTTCAGAGTTGGGGGTGGCATAGAGATCAATTTTTTCGCCATCTTTCCTGTTCAGTGCCCTCTCCCCCCCCCCCCCCGGTACAAAGAATGAGCCGATTTAGACCTTTATCGTCTTTAAATTGTACGAAATTTTTGTTTCTTCAGAGGCCCTCAACGTCAAACAATCCGAATTTTTTTGAAGGGTCTGACATTTTTTTATGAAAAGAGCTTGAGTATCAAATCATCCTAATTTATTCGGTTAGACTGGTTAACCATAAACTTTCTTGAATGAAGCCTTTCCTGATCAAATTAAAGAATAGCCTTACAAGCACTTTGACCGGAAAACAAAGTTCATCTCAATGAACGATCGTAGTCAACAGAAAAACAAAAATGCCCACAGACTGCGAAATTCAATTAGGCCGTGGGGAATGAATGCTAACATAGGCGCGCCATTACCGTTACGGCTTGTCGAGTAAAACTGGGCCCAACGATAAGAGTCCGATCCACGCCAAGCAAGTAGCCGTCGCCTGGGGGTTAATAGTAAGACTTCATTAATAGGATAATCTTCAACTCACGTGCGGAGTACCTACAAAGTATAGACAAACGTTGGTGTTTTGTGCTGGAAAGACGTTGTTATTTTATGCGAGAAAAGGTCAGCAATGAAATGCTGACCTTTATGCTCAGTATTATCATTGGACAAAATGGAACATTCCTAGATTCTGACTATCTCGGCCAAAAATATCCATAGATGGCTTTTTTAGACAAAAATATCCCATGCACCCAATATAAAATGCGCTATTTTGTGAAAAATCTCGCGAGATATCTGGGGATTGCTTTTAAAATCAGATCAGTGACTGGGGGCAGTCCCTGAAATATCCATAAATCTAGTGATATATCCCAAGCAGTGGCATCAGTGATTATGCTGCAGCGCCGGTTATACATATACATGTACAATGGCTTTACCATGTATGCCTCGC
>JAQIWG010002954.1:0-19035 GCA_034695025.1 Chamaedrilus cognettii | reverse complement strand
AGTTTGGACTAAAAAACACGTGTTCCAGAAAGATACTTTTGTTTTGGAATGGCGCTCCTCCTGAGAAATCTATGCTGCATATGCATCATCTGTCCGCTTTCATACGCTTTTACATTATTGACTCTCCCAAATTTATCTGCATTTGTGTTGCAGCTTTGTACGTGCGGGATATGTGCTTATATGCATACACGCAAACATTAAACTGTTAAAAATTAAAACATTAAATCACATTAATAAAAAATAATAATAAAATTCTTTAAAAAATTAGAAAAATGAATTAAATTGAATCACTTTAATTATAAACAAATTGATTAAATTAAATTAAATTTTACAAATTTAAATTACTTAATAAATAACATTCATTAAATTAAAACATTAAACTGTCAAACAAAGCATGAATTTTCGCGTTCATGTAATTTTGGCGAATGTCGCGGATTGGTAAAACTACATGCGCGAAAATAGCACTGCATTAACTAAGCTTACATTATATACAATGTGCAGTCCACAACGCGAAACTAAAGTGAAACAAAATTTCAAAGAAGCAACTCCGCGAGAAAGACATGCAGCTGAAATTTCATGTTTTGCAGTGTTGTGTCTAGGCCAAATGCCAATTGTTTAACATTAGCTTAAATGAGCGTATATGGACCTTGACTTGTATTTTCGCGTAATTAATCTTCTGCTTCGGAGCCTAGTTCTACATGCACAATGCACATGTTTGCTTTGTCATTTATTATTGTGTCTAATTTCATTGTCTCTCGTTTGAAATTAATCCTCTGCTGTAAAGCCCGCTTCTTTTTTGGCGTTCTAAATTTCATCTAATTTTGCAGTCTCCTGTTTGAAGGGTTACGATCGACCACTGATTTAAAAATGCTGATGCAACAAACCTCCGCCGTGTATCACGACGACCCCCTGCAAGGTTACGGCTGGAATCACCGGGAAATCGCTTTCTCCTCCATTCTGTCCTACACGACGGGCGTAGGTTACGGCGATATTGATAACCTCGAAGGCTATTCCGAGATAGTTTCAGAAGGAGATGCCGTTCTTCAGGATTTCATGCTGCCCTCTTCCGACGGTATGATATTTAATTTTCTCGCAAACTTTTTAATTAGGCCCAGCAAGGAGCAGCGTCGTGTTGGCCTATTTGAAACTGAGTGAGGCTTTTACTCTATTGTACTTCTTTCAAGGAGGACAATTTCATAGCTAATATCTCTGCCATATTGCGCAATCGTATATACTCTCATTACAATATTCATTATATTATCTCTTTTATATAACCAATTATAAATCGATTATTTAGCATTTGAGCAAATAAAGTGTTTCGAGTATCCTATCTAGGAGCTACGTTATCTCAACATCTAGCGCAGTTCGTGCATGCTTAAAGACCTAGGAATAGGAATTATTCAAGAGCGTCTTCAGATAAATCATTTTATTTTACAACGAGACTGCATATTGCATAAGATTGCAGACATGCATTCGTTGTTTATAAATAGTTTAGGATCATACAATTATAGTTAGGATATATATACGTAGTGCATTTTGAAACTAATAAATGGTTGTTTATAAGGTCAAACTTAATATTTGATACAGTCAGAATTCAATTCGGAACGATGATTTTGATGTTCTATGTGAACATAAGAAAATTTCACTGGTAACCTACAACTATTAAACTAACCATCGGCGATAATCTTTGAAAGCAATCCTGTGTCTACTGTGGTGACCCGACAGTAGCTGAACGGTCAGTAGCTGAACGGTCAGTAGCTGAACGATCAGTAGCTGAACGGTCTGTAGCTGAACTGTCAGTAGCTGAACGGTCAGTAGCTGAACGGTCAGTAACTGAACGATCATTAGCTGAACGGTCAGCAGCTGAACGGTCAGTAGCTGAGCGGTCAGTATCTGAACGGTCAGTAACTGAACGGAACGCGGCCAGTATACAGGCTGGAGAACCTCATGGGCATATTCGGAAACACCGCGGGGACGCTCCGCGGGGAGTCGATGCAGGAACACAAAGAAAACTAGACGGTAGCACAGTACCCGTGCATAAACAGCGTGCGAGCAGGTCGTCACGCGTAGATAAACACAAAATTTAGAAATTTGGCGCAGGGGGGCCCCCGGGAGGACCGTTAAAATTTGGACAAATTCAAGGCGAAATTGGACAGTCCGGGCATAGGACGCTGCGCCAAAACGATTCAAATCTTTTGAGTGGTTGCTGAGTTATCCTGGCGCAATGGATCAAAATTGATTTTGGCACCCCACACATTTACAAAAGTCGTTCTAACACGTTACCTGTCAATATTTTCTGAAAACATAAATTGGATACTTTGTAGCCCCGAGTGACTCGTAGTGTTTGCCATACAAATTGTGCAAATCGGATGTACGTATAGTAAAAAAGTTATCGTGGCTTATGTGAAGTGCCAAAATTGCTCCTTCCCTCCGGCCACCAAAGAATTTTTTGGAAAACATTTATTGTTCTAAATACCCTATTTACTGGAGATATCATTTAAAACTTGAAGTGTAGCCATTGCCCTGCATAAAAGTCGCAAGGATAGTGTAAAATAATAATAATAACAATAATAATCATAATACTCATAATTTTTGACGTCCACTGTAATGCGCTGCAGGCAAGCCTATGACGCCGTGTCCATGTTAACGCAGGTTAGACGTTTATATTGGAGCTGGGTTTTTATCGCCGGATGCCCTTCCTGCCGAAAAATAGAATAATAAATGACTCTGGACGATGGTTATCAGCTCGCGACACTTGTGTGTTAAACAACCTTGCTGGAGGGAGGCCTGTAACGCCATGGTTTCATAGTTGCCGGCGCCGGAACCCGAACCCAGATCCTCTAGACTCGAAGTCGAACGTCTTAACAACTACACCGCAGCGTCTCGCTGTAACACAATTTTTTTTTTTTTAAATTGGGTGGAGGGCGACCGTTAACCTTTTTCTGCAAACTCAAGCGAACTTGAACAATCCAGGCATATGGCGCATGTTCCCTGAAAAAATGGTCCAAAGTCGTTCAGTATTTGCATAGTGGCTCAATGGTCACACAAAATTGGTTTCCCCCCACATTATAAATAAAGCATTCTACCACGTTACCTGTCCGTATTTTCTGAAACATATATCGGAATTTTTGTAGCCCCGATTAAGTCTTACTCTATGCCGCAAAGATTGTGTGAATGTGCATGGCTAAAAAGTTATGAAGGTTTATGCAAAAGTAGCCAAATTTCCCCCCCGGCCGAAATATTGTTCTGCCACGCTACCTGTCAATATTTTCTGAAAAGATATATTGGTATTTGGTAGCCCCGAGTAATTCAGACCATATGCCGCAAAAATGGTGCAAATCGGATGTCTAGTTAAAAGGTGTCTAGCGTCTAGTGTCTAGTGAACTGTGTGTAAACCCGCTGCAGGCGACATGAGTGACTGGCGATTGTGGAGCACTGATCACCCGATGGACTACTGTGTGGAGGCGTTGCGTGAGTTTGACGAGGGACTGTTGCGGACTCCTTCTAGTGCCGACTGGGAGGGGACTCCTTCTAGTGCTGACTGGGAGCGGGAGGGGACTCCTCCTAGTGCTGACTGGGAGCAGGAGGGCGAACAGCTCTGCCTCGTCAGGCAATCTGAGCTAACAACCGCGAACCGCTCTTGTGGTGAGAATAATAGAGGACGGCGCACAGATAATGATAATAATAGTGATAATGATCCGAATGGGTTTAGAGTTTGTTTTGGCGTCTAATGACGTCATCCGGGACCTGAATCAGAGGGAACCAATTGCGTGTATTATAATAGGCATACTTTATATGGTATGTAATTAGCCAATGCCACATGCGTTTTGTACCCATTTTTATGCAGTTCGTGGAAGTGGATAAGCCTATATCGTAAAGACAGAAAAGCGGTCATAAGTCCAAACACTCTCTGACAATCGTCATTATCGTTATGGTGGACAAAACGATTATTTCAATTTGCAGTAAATCACTCAAGCTTTTCAGTCACATAGAGTATAATTACTTAAGCTATTATTGTACATGCCAACGTCATAATGTAACACTATGGCATATATGACATATGACATACATATCGTAACGCAGGGCGATGATGACGTCATGTGTCGCTGACATCACTATTGCGCTGTTGTGCAGGCGCGCGCGTGTCCATGCCAGAAATATCACTTTGTGATCTCGAGCTGGATTTCGATCATCTGTTGGATCTCGATCAGCCATCCTGCTCTGAGTTCACCAACGCCAATCAAGGTCGGTCGCTAAATGCAGCACACAGTGCTGTACTTAGATGTGAAAGTTGAAGAGAAAACCAATTTTGTCGTAAAATACAATTTTATTTTGCAAACTACTATCATGTTTGCGATAATTTTCTTTTAAGCTGCGAGGAAGTGAATGAGAAGTGAGAGAGTGGGAAAGCATCCGTTATTTGTACGGATTATTGGACATCTTTATTTCATGAACGATAGTAGTGCAATCACAATGTTAACACTTGGTTAAATTATTTTATTTCCAAAAGTCAAAATCATGAGTAGATTCAATGCATAAACATCGCTTTAAGAGAGCATTAGTTATTGTTGTATAATTGTACCACTGAGAGTCCAGGGGCCTCATTTACGTACATTTCTTAAGATTTTCTGAAATCTTATCCTAACTGAAATTTACAACAAATAAAATCCAATCGCCGACCGCCGTGACGTCATCATTCGGTTCGCGCGCGACCGTGCGGGGTTTCCTATAAAAAAGATAAGATTTTCCAAAGATTCTCTTAAGACAATCTTACGACTAAGATTGTCATAAGATATCTACGTGAATGAGCCTCCAGGCCTGTTAGTATTATATTCAAAATTATTATAGCCCTATTATTTCAACTTGTTCTGTACTTTCTCATGACTAAATTCATATGTGGAACAGTTTCGAATTCAGCTTGCCATTTTGAATCGCGCATCGGTTTCGATCCGAGGTTACATTTTAGGTGCTGGCCAGCGCCCTTCATTTATTTGCGTCATCATTTCTCTAAATTTCAAATAAATTGTTCAGCTTTCCTAACTGTATTTTTACTTCCTCACTGTATTTGTGCTTGCAATGCAAGATACTATTTTTACTTAGTTGTGTCGGTTATATATTTCGCTATGTTCATTTTCTTCAGTTTGTAAGGTGCATATTGTGTCACCTTCTATATGTATTGATTTTTTCTTTGTTATGTTGTTTACTACTATTGACTTGGCGAAATAAAGATTATTACATGTGGTGGAAAGCAAGCGTGAGAACTTTTACTGCGACAGCTGACCACGACCGCAGAAAAGTTTTGCAGTGCTTCGAACCGCAGCCACATGTAAATGTTGAACTGATGAAGAATGTATCAATTTGCAGCACACAGTGGCCACCATGCCATCCACAGTCTGCCAGCCTTCGACACGCTCATGTCCAACGCCGACTCTGGCTTGGCAGGGAGACAGATTCCCTGGGATGCGATCGGGGCGGACACCAGATCGCCTTCTTCTGTGCCCTGGACTTCAGGGTCTCCAGGATCTCCGGACTCAGGAGGTGAGGGAACTGACCAGTGACAGCCTTGGCCAAAACAGAATATCCCTAGATCCTGGGTACCTCGGCCAAAAATGTCTTAGATTGCATTCTTGACAGGAATATCACCAGATCCCATTGTCAAATATGCAATTTATGCGATTTTGTTTCATTTGTCGCATTCTAAAGTCATGTGATTTATGCAATAGCATTCGCGGTATTCGCATTGGGATGCACAACTATTCAGCTGCATAGCAATGCAGTATTATTTGAAATCAAGCAATTTGAAGCAATACTGAAGAAGATCATCATAGACATTCTATAATCAGAACTAGATGAATATTGTTGGTGAAGTTTTTAAAAATAACCTGCAGTTTTTATTTGAAACGAAACCAAAGTTACTTATCTTCATTTGTGCCGCATGCTTTAATACGTATACGTTAATTAACATCATTCTTGTTTTACTTATAGCGTATTCCTCATCCTCGTCTCCTGACCTGGAGTTCCCAGAAGAACTGAAATTGTCTTTTCTTAAAGATCTACCGGGAATTTTTGGGGGCAAGATCGCCCCCGCCACCCCCCAGTCTCTTCCCGCGAACGCCACCGTCAGCTCAGGGCCCCGACGTCCGGGGCGGCCACGCAAACTTGTGGTTCCTGGTGTGGGGAGTTTCTCGGACGGGAAGGGGGGCTGTGAGCCCCAGGGGCGCGTCTCCAAGCGGAAGTGTGGACAAAACAGTGAGTACACGTTGCATTAAACATATACAGCGTGCGCATAAAAAACTCCAGCAGATTTGCGAAAACTCAGTTGAAATGTTATATTGGTGCTTAATCTTCGTAGCTGAGATAATTTGACACTTGTTTTTTTTCTCAAAATTTAACTTAGATATAATTGCATGCAAAAGTTATGAAACTTATTTTTTATGAGGTTATTTTATTTTGGCTATATATATTTGAGACTTCGAATTTCGTTTTTCCATTGAATATGGAATCAGTTATTGGACTCAAATTAAGTTGCTAATTTATAAATTTTGCATGTGCTTCCAATACGGAAGGCAATTGAGCTTGGTGAAAAAAAAATTTCCTGTTGCATGGTCTGACACTTTACCCTACTCTTGAAATCGTTTAATATTTCGATTAACGAATTTTGTCTTGCAATTTTGCAAAACGAATATATTATATTAGTTGGTCCACTAATATATTGCTGAATCAGCTGTTTCATGGGTACTGCTTATGCACTTATGCACTTATGCACTTATGCTAGGCGTGCAATGCTATTTGTGTTCGTAAAGTAAACTGAAGTGGTCAATTTCTCTCTTCGCTGTTGTTTAGAATCAACACATTTGTGGGAATTCATGCGGAAGCTTCTAGAAGACCCCGAGTACAACCCGCATTGCATCAAGTGGGAGAACAAGGACCAGGGCGTGTTCCGCATTGTTCCCGGCAGGTCAAAGATCATAGCGGGGCTGTGGGGGCAGCGCAAGAACAACCCAACCATGACCTTCGACAAACTGAGCAGATCTCTTCGGTCGGTTTAATTATTGTACTTAGAGGCTATTTTATATTATTAGAATTTTGAGTTTAGTTTGATAGTTAGGCTTCCATCACTTTGTCAGCAATGTTGCTGGTAAGTTTTTATTTGCAAAGCAATTAAATTTATCCAGTTCTGACGTTAGTAGGAACAACTTATATAGGACTCACGTGGCAGCATACTGTCTTGGGGTTGTTCTTTACATGGGAGAGATACAAATTTGAAGGAATAGGGATTTCCTTCTCAGAAAATCATGGATTTTCCTAAGATATAGGAATTCGACAGACATGCCTTTGGTGCATTTATTCGAAAATTGTGCATGTATTCATATTAAAAATAAATATAAATGTTCGTTAAAAAAATATATTTGCTTATATCGCAACGTACCGCTGCAAAGTATAACAGTTTGGTAGCCTATGCAGAGTAGGCTGGCGTTCAAAGGCTAATGCTTAACCGACAAGCTTGCTGTGTATCTAGTCGTGTCGTCAGCATCGAAGCAACGCTGCCTTGCAGTGCAGGCTTATATTGAGGCCTAGTAGAAAACATCTTAGCAAAGCAAGAATAATCCATACTGTTGCTCTGCATTGGGTCTAGACTCTGACAGGCCTGAATTAGCAGGTTAAGCTTATCCTATACGGACAGGCTATGGCACTTTATTAATAACCTTGCCAATTCAAACTGCAAATTCAAAAGATAGACTATAGGCCAAGTTATATACTGTAAAGCAGCCTTCAAAATCTATTTTTGTCCTATAAAATACTGTAAATATATTTATTGGCCTACATGTACATGTAGGTCTAAACTTTTATAATTGCATAAAAAATGTGGTGCATGGAGAGATAGACATTGTAGGTGAGCATTTTCAAACGCAATCACTAGGTATAGGCCCTATTGTGAGGATAAAAAGTTCACTCTGATCGCATACAATATTAGGATACTGGTGTTGGTTACTAAACGTATCGCCTCTGGCTAGTTTTATAGGGTCCAAAGGGCCCTTTGAGAGCTCCCAGAACCCTGAAGGGGCTCCCGGAGCCCCGCGGGCCGCTATGGAGCTCCCGGAGAGTATGCACCAAAAAATTTCACGATGCTAATAGAAGGGTCAAAGGGATTACAGTGGGCCCATTAGGCGCCTGCGGTATTCTTTCCTCCAAGATAATTATCTGGGTTCCCCATGCCCCAATGCCCTATGATTGCCCTTTCAGCTGGAGCATAGCCGGGGGCTGTACTCCAGCTCACAAAAGTTGACCGTTGTTAAAAAATACTTGCATTGGGGTCCAATGCCCCCACTTTGCTAAATAAGTGCAGTGCAGGTACTGTAATGATGGAAGTAAATTATTAAATAGTAGACCTTAATTGCACAAAATAATCTAAACGCCATGGTTTTTTAGATTTAGCATTGGACCATCACACCAATATAGGTTTAGTTTTTAAACCATTGCAAGACTGGTTTTTTGTTTTAAGCATTTGTAAGGTCAAATCTTTATGTAACGTTGAGATCCCTGAGCGTCGCTAAAAGATAGATAAGGAAGTTGAGCAACTATTTCATTGCAATGCCATTCACCAAACCGTTAAATTACGCTGGGATTTTTTTTTACGCTGTGGAACGTGGTCCTTCATCAAACGAGTGGTACTCGCGTCATGTAGATTAAACTCATTGTTCTACGTTTTAACTCGTTCATGATGTTTTGAGCATCGAGTGTTTTCTTGGCATAATGGCATAAGGAGTATATATACTGCTCCTTGTACGATGACATTTATCTGCGTGCTCTGTTCAGATGGTGCAGAACGTATGGATTTCTCTCGGAGGTTCCAAAGAACGACGGCTATCCAAAGAAACTCTGCTTCCGGTTCGGGGAACGAGCTCTCGCGTGGAAAAATTAAATTCACTACTCACCCAGTTAGCATTTCCCTTAAAGCTTTACCCTATTAAATCAAATTATACCTATTATACATATGCCTATAAACGTATTACATCTATTATAAACCATATTAATGCTATTAAAGCTTTAAAGCTATTACCCTCAAAGCAATTGCTACTGCTTTGTAGTTTTGTCGTCCAATGTGTACTTTGTCAGCAGGGGTTTTAGATCAAGAAGTCGCTGTAGGTTAATTATTCCATGCATAGAAGAAGAGTCTTTTTTAAATTAATGAAATGAATATTCTTAGTTTCTCGTCTTCTGAAATTACTGTGATATATTTTCACCTGTTTTCTTAGTAAAAACCTTTTTAAAACTCATGAATCCTTTGATGCTATCTTGATCTCGACATCAAGGATATAATATCTGTGATATTTTGCTGTCTTCCACGAATCTAATCTTTCAGAATTTTGAAGTTCTTTGTAGGCCAAAAACGTCAATGTGTAGGCTTTATATGCATGGTTTGTGTGGGTAGTATTCCATCAAAACGTTTCTGTTGACATATTCTTCCTGTCTGGTAGACATGTTGTGGATGACAACCCCCAATTGAACAGTGACAGGTGTCGTGGAACAGGATGTAACATGTACATGTAGGCCTGCCGGTGCCTTTGCATTAGCTAAATCTCGACCCCAAGCCCAGATTTTCTAAACAGCCTCTTCCCGCATGGTTATCTTGATGGGTAGTATGCCTTATGACATATGTCCCCTTCTGATGTGTAGTTGCCTTCACAGTCAAACTATCAGTATTATATGACTTCGATTTTATGCTTGCAGCGATCTCACTCATCATGACGGACCTGCGTCAACTTCCCGTTTAATAATGCCAGATTCACAGAAATGTCAAGGCTCTGCAGCTCAGAATGAAGCTGTGACATCGTTACAGTAAGAAATGCATCAGGAATCCAAGACGTCGGGCATTAGAATGCTAATTTAGCGCCCCGGTTGCCATTGGCAGTAGGAACTCCAGCACAATAATGTTTGCACATGTAGATGGTTGCAGAACAATTACAAAATGATCTTTAGCAGCAATTCCGGTGCCTTTTTCGTACTACTGACAGTTGCTTTTATACGGCTATAGTTACGTATTATAACTGTTTAGATTTTTACTTTTATATCTCGTCGTATAAACGCAATAAGGATGCCCATGTTTAACCAGGTAGCCTACTGTTGAACTGTTCATGTATTGACTGTCACATTATAACTGGATGCAAGTTTTCTAAGTAGGATTTTTCGGAGATCTGTTTTTCTTATATTTATGCATATATACGTAATATATTAAAATTTTGAACCGTTCCCTGCTCATTTGAGCCTAAAAATAGTATTTCCTGTTAATAATTATTAGGCTTATTAAGTCATTACTACACCCAAAATACACACCACATAATTAGGGAATTCACGTCTGACTAATGCAACTGTAATGAGGAATGATTGTTGCAGTTAATAGTTAATCTAATTTTGAATGCTGCCTAGATATTTTTGAATCTTTAATTTTCCCGGATCATAATGTCACTCAGTACGAAGATTGAAGCTTGTGAATTTTTTAATAAAACATAGGCTATCAATGGTTTGAGTTTAAGGACTGCGTACAAAGACTATTACAGTCCAAAGAACTGCCTCCCCTTTTTTAGTCACTTTTTAGGACTCGTCTAGGGATCTTTGGCCTGCAGAATTATTGTCATTTTATCCCTGTTTGCAGAAATTATTCCCATAGGCAATTAATACAATGTACTGTAACGAAACTCGTGGGGTCACCAATCTTGATATGCTACAAAGCAGAAAAGAGCTTGGTTGCTGTAGATCGTGTGATGTGTGACATAAGCATCATTCCAATTGTTTATACGTTACAGGGGGGTTAATTTTAAGAACGGTGTGTGAGTATCAAAGACTATGACTGTGCGGTTTTGGGTAGGAGGGCCGCCACAAAACCGCTCCACCTTCTTTAGTTGCCTTTTACGACTCGCTCGGGGATTTCTGGGCTGCAAGCCAATTCTTTGTTCCCGGGCTTGCACGGGGATATACGTTTTGTAGGTTGGCTCTAGCCTATATGTAGAAATTGATAATTGATTTTTTGCTGTTGTTTTATTAATCCAGTATACATGTAATATGCTCCTACACAGGATCGGACAATATAATGTGTTATTTATAGCCTACAATCAAATTTGTAAATATTTCATTTGTAGTGTGTTGTATAAGCCTATATTTTAAAAGTGTCTACAGTAAGCAACTTAATTTGTTATTGTAAGAATGTCTTTATGGATAGAATTGCACAGCATGTAAAATATCATGCTAATCAAACTTGTTTGCTTTCATCTGTGTACTTCATATTTGATCAGCAGTATTATATAGTAATTAAATTACAAGTAATAAAAATACTAATTAAATTACTTATGAAGTAATTATACTTGTCTCTTTTATTTCACAAGTAATTTATTTAAATCAAGTAATTAAAATACTTTTAGAAAGTAATTAGTAATTAAGTAATTAGAAAAGTTCTAATTACATTCACTCTCCGAATATTGATAAATGTAACCTTGTGAATTGTATAAATTGTCCGATTAACTTATTGCTACTTATTCTAAATGGCAATACGTTGGCGATTTCGGCGGTTAGGCCAATTAGCATTGCAGAAAACTGTAGAAAGACCGCTATTCATATTTTGAACAATGCTGTGCTTGAACGTTGTGCTATAAAGGAACACCATTTTAGAAACGTTGAAACTTCCGGGATATTTTGAACCTGGTAGCTCAGTCAGCTAAGGCACAGATCTCACTGTCTGCCATCCGCGAGGTCCTGGGTGGAAGACGCAGGTTCTGATTTTACAACTTTGTTCATTGCAGTAGCTGTTTACATGATCACATTACTTAGCAAGGAGGCAGCTTAAAAGTACGTTTGCATGATTTGCGTGATTCAAAATTTATAAGAGTCAATGCCAGTCATCTAATCACACTAATGGGCTAAACTTGGCAAATATGTTGACAATAGACGACTATCTGTGAAATTTAGTCATCCTTGCAAATAAATTGTATCAGTTATATCAAAATCCAAAGGGACCGTTTTTGTGCAACCGTAGCTTAGACCAATAATTATTTATTCTATAGTTCATCACTGTTCTGTGGGCACATTGCATCACAGTCGGTGGTCGAGCTTAATCCATAAGTAACAAATTGCACCGGGAATTGATTCACGTTTTGCTTCGAAACACCGGCTATTTATTTTGATCCGAATACAATGTAGACCTAAATGTACTTATACATGTACGCAGATAAGAATAAATTAGCCTACCGGTCTTTCAAAATAAAATGTGAAACCTTCTGTGAAACAGACCTGCCTGTTTCAGCGATCTAAATACCAAGCTGATTATCGGTTCAATAGATAAAGAAAGTTTTGTTGCAAAATTTTGTTGCAATAATCATTTTGATAATAGCTTCGGCTGCTTCTCCAGAAAAAGGTCAAAACTGTCAGACAAAATAATTTCAAATCGAATGATACATTAAATTATTTTAATTCGGTACTTTGGTTAACTTCCGTCTGGTCACACTAGTTCTAGCGCCGAAAGAGCAACATGTTTTTCAAAATGTCAAAATTTGGGGTGAGTTTTATCATTTTTAGGTAACTATTTAGGACTAATATATTAGTTCCTTCATTCATTGAGTGTATATACGTAGCCACATCAACGATCTTAAATTATTTTTTCAATTAGTGTGCATAGATTATTGAGGGAAATAAAGTTCATCGGTTACAATTAGTACAATTAAAATTATTATTGATTATAATTAATTTAATTATTGAAAAATGGGTTTGCTCACCGGCCTCCGGTAAATAATTGCCATTAGCTAATATATTAGACATTTTGAATGTGAAGCCCGGTTTACAGTTATGAAAACGTATTGATAACTTGATGACTACGGTTCTTTTCGAGTTTTAGCCCCTAACCTAAATGCTGTTGGTTAATTTGCAGTTATTTTCATTAGATTTGGGTTAGTTTTGTTTCGGTGGGTTAGTGCTATGTGTACAATCAAGTTAAATGTACCTTGGCACTAATAAATTTCAATATTTTTATATGGAAGCTGGTATTTTTTGAACTTGTAATCTCGTCATGCAGCAGTGAAACATATTATCAATGACGCCCAATCCAGCAGGAGCCTCTCAGGTTCCCTCCGTGCTGACCATGCTGAAGCAATTGGCGGAAGTAGCAGATCGACGGGCTGCCCCTGAGGAGCGGATCAAATTCTATCAGGCTTTTGTTAAGTATGTGCATGCTGGTCTTCTCTCAATTGTGTGTGTTGTTGCTTGATGTGCATATGATGCTTGCCGATACTCGGTAGTTTTGAGCGGCGTATCTACGGTTATTACTTCTTTACTTGCCACATGAAAAATAATTCTTTAAAGCTTGTTTTATGTTGGCAGGGAGCCACGGTTTTAACGTACTATTTTGAAAGAACAGTGACGTTGAAGCATTTTGTAAACATGCTGACGTTGATGATTTTAAACTGAAACAAGTTATCAGTAACACAATATCAGTAATGCAAAAAAATTCAAATTTCTTGTTTTACCTACCTTAACATTATGCATATTCAATCATGATAACTACCATATGATATGTTGTTTACTTCAGAAATTATGAAGCTGCAAAGAAGAGCGGGGACAACAAGGATTGTGATCTTCAAGCGATAGATGTGGAGCGGTGCGACCTTGGCCCGGATACAGGCGGCCTTGACCCGACACGATTTGGCAGCACGGTGCTGCTGGTGCTGCTGGAGGATGGTGCTGCGCAGTGCAATGGCGCTGGTGCAATGGTGGATCTGTGCAAAAGTGCATTGCTCGCACTTGCTGTTTGCGTGCAGCAAGATTGTATTGTTAGGTACGTCAATTTAGGATAACTGCTATTTAGAGGCAATTCATCTTGTTTCGTTTTAGAGCTAATATGTCCATTGATTTGAATGTAGTGTTTACTTGCTTTGGACATGAGCCGAAAGATACATTAAAGTTTGTGGCCAATTGCGGGTGATAGTTTTTTTGAATATTTGATCTAACAGCATATGCTGCAAAATTTTTTGGGCAAATTTATCTAAGTGTGTTCGCTATAATATGTTCATAATGCGGGCAATCATGTAGCCGGGCAGTTCTGTCCCAGTGACTGATCTGCGCGACTACCACGGGGAATAAATTTCTCCCTCTGATTGCCCCTATTGCTTCAAGACATTGTACATTCATCTCTAGCCTTGTTTCTTTTATAGCCTTTTTATAGTCTTTTTCTTTCTATAGCCTTCTGCTGGTGTAGAAGCAATAAAGTTAAAAAAAATAATAATTAGGGCATGTTTGGACATGTGTACGTGGTCGCAGACTCCAATGTGTGCTAGCATGGAAAATTGATCCAAAATGGAAATGATGATGATGAGCGCCGTGATATCGGAGTATATTTCACATAGCTAGATTTGTATTTCATTATGTTTAGAATTATTTTAGATTATATTTCACGTAGATTAAAATTGATATGAATGCATTGCTTTGTGCAACAATTTGCAACATCTTATGTACCTTTTTCATGAATTTGTCAATGCTCATTTCTCTCGATTTTTTGCGATTTTAAAATAAACCTTTGAGCTTATGACATCATTGAAACTGTCTCAATTTTTGTTGATGTTTAGTTAACTAAAATTTTGAATGACTACGTTTTAAATTTAAATTAAATACGATGAATTTGAACATTTATGCCACTTTTACTGTTTCAATGATAATGGGTATCATCTGCTTCCAGTTGTCTGAATGATGATGATACCGACAGAATTCTCCGGGGCCTCTGTGAAGCAATGGGTGGGGGTGATGTAGCTGATGCCAAGAGGGGGAGGGCTGGTGAGGGAGCAAATGTGGATAGGGCAGGGGAACAGACTAATGGGGGAGGGGAAGCTATAGGGGGTGCAGGGGACAGGGTTCGATGTCAGACGGCCATCTTTTGCGTCAGCGTTCAGAAGCTGAACAAGAACCGTTTGATTGTTTATGTAAGAACAAATGTTTGCATTTATAAAGTCATTTGATAGCTTTCTTGTGTAAGTTTTTTTACCTGGTAAGAACAGTTTACTTTCTAAAACAGATTTACTTTCTAAAGACTAATAATAAAGATCTAGTATACATTATATAATATATATAATATATATAATTATATATTGCTTGTTAGTTTATACGTAATAACTGCTTAGAATCAGTAGTGAGTTTCTGATTGAAAATGCTGGCACTTAAAACCGTTTCATGGGCCTAACTGGTGATATATTAAATTACTGATTATTTATTTGTATTTAAATATCACTTGATCTGTAAGTTTGATCCGCTTTGATCACTTGATCCGCTGTCACTTTAAACCATTTCTAAAGCTTTACTGATTCTTTATCATGTTTTGAACGATATCTGACTCTTTAGTATGTTTTGGGATTACAGTGTTTTATGCGATTGTTATTTCAGCTAGATGATATACTTTCTGCATTGTCGATCGTGTGTCGCACCTTCAGACAGCCCATCATTGAATACGACTCACTTACCGCCATTGCTAGGTTGAACGGCCTTGCAGATCTATCAATGCAGTAATATTTAGAATAATAATGAATAATAATATTTGGCATTTAATAGTTTATAGGAACTTGCTTTTGATTATTTTGAGTTGATATGCAGTTGTTAACAAGTACTATTGTCTTGAAGTGTCGCTTCATTGTGCACAAGCAAATCTCGGCCAAAATATTTATTTATGTTAATAATTAGCTTCTCAATCGACCAGATATTTATAAACTTGCCGGTTATTTGAAGTACCAGTAAAAAAATTGAGTTTGAGCTTTTGTATTCAGAAACATTCAGAAGTAAAAAGATTGGTTAAAGCAAAAATTTTCAAAGTTGTCAACTTGTACAATTAGGTTTCCTAAATAGCACATTGTATTATAAATCTCAGCTTAAAAAACGCTTGTAATTTACTCAGTTAATATATATTAAATTTTCTGTTCAAAAAGTGTTGAATAGTGTAGATTTATTTTTGAACCTACTTTAATCATTTTTACATCATTTACTTAATTAAGTTAAATTTGCTTTCCGTTGAGATCAGATTGTTAAATCAGCTGGAGGGGGAGATGATCCGCCGTGCCCCCTCCTGGGTCCGTCTAGTCTACCCTCTCACCGTCCACCCCAACTCTGGAATACGCGACGGCGCCCTGTCCATCCTTGATACCCTAGCTGGCAAGCTTATCGCTGACGATCCTGTCGAGTGGCAGGCTGTCATTGCCAAGATACTGCTCGAAGATTTAATAGGGGCGACCGGCAAGTTGCCGGATGCGTCTTCGGTGAGTCAAAGATGGATATGTGATAGTATCTTATGAATATTTATGTTGATTCGTGGATATGTCCTTGAAAAATGATGGTATCTTATGAAAATTTATGTTGATTTGTGGATATGTCCTTGAAAATTTGAATTTTTGACCAAATAGTACATTTTTAATTTTTAATGTCTAAATTTTTTTACAGTTGTTGATTGAATTCAAGTTAAAATTCCACAAAATGGAGTAAAAATGGAATAAGCCTGCAGTCTAGAGCTTTCTGGGTGAATCGTAGGAGGCAACTAAAGAAGGGGGAGCGGTTGTATGCTTTATTCAGTGGCTCTGAGCAAGACTGAATAATCTTTGTTACGACTGATCATCCATAAACTCCAATGAAAGAAGCAAGTAGGTGTTAAATAGAATTCAGATGCTATTGAATCAGTAAAAATGACCGATAAATTCTTTTTTGTTAGTTTGTTAATATTGTCTGTCTAGTATATAAATATAATAGTTGGTTGTAGACACTGTTTAGTTATGCCTGTCTCTGACTGGTCGTCCTCGTGTTGGTTGTAGACACTGTGGATGGATGTGGAACGACTGATTGGAGGAGGAACAGAGCAGAAATGTCATGCTCTTGCCATCTGCTGTGTCTTCATACCCATGCTTGGCAAGGTAGGTCTTACCAGTCTCATCCCTGGCAGGGTAGGCTATCAGTCTCAGGCTTGGCAAGGTATGCTACCAGTCCATACTTGGCAAGGAAGGCTACTAGTCTCAAGCTTTGCAAGGTAGGGTACCAGGTGCTAGAGGTTGGCAATTGGGCTTCAGTTTTGCAAGTGGTCTGCACATGGTTTTCTTAGTAACCTGTTCAGTGATCTGTTCACTGTATAATGTTTGATCGCTTGCTTCTCCTTTGATATATCTTGAATCTTGTTTCAGCTCTAGTTTCTGTGTAATGTCGGTGCTTCATATGGATGTAATATTTGATGTTAAACAAAAACGAATATTTGCTCGTCTTCAACTTGTCAACTGATGCTACAGTCAGTTAATGGAAGTCACTCAAATACCCCAACTATGAAACCATGGTGATACAGGCCCTTCAGCAGTGTAGATTTTGTTTTGAAGTATTATTATTCATCATCAAAGATTATTAATAATGGACGAGTGCCTCAGGGTTCAGCAATAATTAGGCAATGCTGCTAACTTCAATGGGAAATAATTATTAAGAGTATCAGTTATATAGACTAAGAGTGGATTTCATAGACCCACCACCTCAACCTTAGCCGAGGTAGATAATTAACCTTGAGGTAAATTTTGAGTCAAATGGATTTCATAGACCCACCTCCACCTCAACCTTTGCCGAGGTAGATAATTAACCTTGAGGTAAATTTTGAGTCAAGTGGATTTTATAGACCTACCTCGGCCGAGGCAGGTTCCTCAGCAGATGTGTAATCACTTTTTCCAAAATGTACTTTTGTCTTGGTTAAATAATTTCAGCATCATCGATAAAGAAAGATAAATATGAGTAAACCTGATGAGATCCGGCAATGGGGACGGTTTAAAAATTGACGTCTAAAAGCTCAAACAAATTGGTCGCTGCACGTTATAATTAATCATATAAAAAGTCTTCTGCAGCGGAATTCTATTTATAGATGCTTATTTTAGTTTAGAGTTAGTTAGCTCAGGGATAGTTTAGGGTTAGTTTAGAGGTAATTTAGGTTTGTTTAGGGTTAGATCAGGGCTAGAGCAGGTTATTTCATGTTTTAGTTCGTGCAGACACCAATTTGTTTGCACTAATAGGCGTGAGTGGTTTAAAATCAGAAACGCCGTGTTAGCCGTTTATGAATCAATTTTTTGAATACATTGTGCGAAGTTCAATTCAGTACCCTTTAGTTTGCCGCCGCTGTGTTTGAAATTAACCGCTATTTCAAAAGCAATTGATATTCATAGTATGAAAGTAGTTTTCAATTCTGACTGCTCATTTTAAGCATAGTATGACAATAATGAACGTGGTGCAAGATTTGATTACAGAAATAACGGTATATACAATTTTAATGCAATCCAGATGCACATTTGCTTCAATATAAATTAAATTAAAGCGCTATAAATTAAAAGCATAGTAATTAAAACATATTTATTGCCTACCTGTAGTCAATTTCTAATTTTTTGGCAACAAACGAGATCAAAATAACTAAGTTTGATCACACCGGTGACACTCCCTATCTCTTTCATAGTATTGTTTTTTGCAAAAATTTTAGATGCTAAAACGGTGCACTGCTCTAGGTGGGGTACCAATAATGCAATTTCATTGGTACCAATAACGCAATTTCATTGGTCCCTGACTCCCTGTAGCGCTTTCTCCAGCTGTGGACCGGGAACACACAAAATGGCGACGATGTGGATGGATCAAACACGGGTCGAGTCTAGAGGGTGCTGGTGCTCAAATAGTGCATAATGTACATGTATAGGACAAGATGTTGCCCATATACTGCTGAAAATTGACCGAGGCGAGGGATTAGGGCCCCGATAGGGTTTTAAAGTTAGAGTTAGGGCTAGGTTTGTGGTTAGGGATTTTTGGCAAGCAAAAACATGGCCGACAACGGTACGGGCACCAGCACAACTAGACTGGACCCCGCTTCAATTGAAATACAAGCGGTTATATATTCACTCGAGCACCGCGAACCCTAACCGTAGCCATAACCAGGGCTGGTGGAAGGGCACGCGCCCCCCCGGCCGGAGGGGCAGAGTTTTGAAGGTCTTATTGACGACAATTTTGCATTTATTTTGT
>JAQIWG010002953.1:0-19037 GCA_034695025.1 Chamaedrilus cognettii | reverse complement strand
TGGCTTCCACGATGGTTCACATGAACGGTCCTGGGAATGATCGTAGCTCCCATCGTCCCGTGTATCTTGGGCTTAAAAGTGGCGAAGCACACAAAATGAATACAAGATCAGCATTGACTATGGAATTTTTTTTTTTTAAAGTAAAGAAAAAGAATTTAATTTATTTATAAAAGATTATTGTTAAAAAAGGTTTGAAATTTCTTGTGAGTGCAAATAATTTCACTTTACAGACTGGGATAAGAAGAGGTCCAAAGTCCAGAGTTTCCATTACTAGGGTTCCTCGAACGAGTTGCAAACAACGATACTACAGTCGTAAAATACGCATAAATTACAGCTTGTATATATCTATCCTATTTAAGTAAGGAAAAGGTAAAAGATCACACGATGAACAAAAGCAAGAGATTGTTCAAGATAAGTTTGTTACCAGTGATCGTTTTGAAAGCAGAAGAATGCAAATGGGGGCAAAAAGAACAATTCAAACTGTGGCACTAGAAGGAATTGTATAATTTAGTTTTAAATTCATAACAACATCAAGCAACACAAATGCTACCGAAAATTAAATTACCAAAAATGTCATTATTCATCATGAAGAAACAAACTTAACAGTATAAAATGGAATATTTGCAGAATATTTTTAAAATTGCATCGCTTCAACATAACAACCATAAACCAAGGTTAACGAGAAATGCGCAGTTAGTGAAGTGTCAAAGAAGAGAAAATTGTTTTCCCTTCTGACACAATTTTTTTTTTAAAATCCCTTCTGACTGCACATTTCTCATTGACCTTAGTTTATGATTGTTGTGTTAAGGCGACAAAAACACATTGTTAAATATTCAAATAAAAACTGTGTTGTATTTCTCAATGAAAAATAGCAGCATTTTTTGATAAATTTAATTTTTTGTTAAGTAATTTGATATGCAGGTACACATTTGGTACAAAAACAGTACACTTGATCAGGCGCCCATGCGTCACACACTCAAATATGCCGAGTCATAATGACAAGGCTAGCATATGATCCGCCTTGTAGCGGGCGTTGCCATCTTGGCATTTGTACCAGATATGGCGTCATTGAAATCTAAGGAACCACACAAATATATACTGAAGAATAATTTAAACAAATTTTTTTCCCTTAAAATAGAAATGCAAATATATATACTGAAGAATAATTGTAACAAATTTAATTTTTTTCCCTTAAAATTGAATTAAAACAAACCGGCGTCGATTTGATTATCGTTCTTCTCCGGGCTGGGGGGGCAGACGTTGAACATGAAGTTGGTGGGAGGCCGTGTGGCGAGTGTTAGCCTTGAACGATCAGCCTCCTTCTCATCTTCCTTCGCCACTTCGTCCTATGTCACCAACAAGAACGTAGGATTCTTTGTGATGAACCATACTTTTAAGACTTCTGTACCTAGCTTCAAAAGGTGTCTGAAAATTAGTTATTCATCAAAAGGAAGTTTACAACCGCATTAAAAATTGTTGTGATTTTCTTTCAGTATATCAAATTTTAAAATGAGACAAAATCATAACGAAAACTCGTGGCAATACTAGTTGCTTAATTTCGTCAATTTAGATCTGTGACTGACCAATCGGCGTGTGAGAATCATTGATAAATCTCGATTTTGGTGACTGTTTAGCTGCGCTGATTGGTCAGTGTTTAGCTGCGCTGATTGGTCAGTGTTTAGCTGCGCTGATTGGTCAGTCTGTAACTCCATTTCTATTTGACTTCAATTCAATATCAAGCAACTGACTAACAGTGTGTGCAAATAAGCCTAATGCTGCAGATATACAGCGAGGCCCTGTGGTGTACTGGTTAAGGCGTCGGAATTCAAGTCTCGGTGCCATCAACCATGAAACCATGCATTACAGGCCCTTCAGCAAGGCCATTAAACACACAAGTGTCGCTAGCTGATAGTCATCGCCCAGGGTAATTTAAAATTCTGGTTGGCGCCAGGAATGGCATCCGGCCGTAAAACCCCAGCTCCAATATAAACGTCTAACCTGTCTTAACATGGACACGTGTTACAGGCTCACTTGTAATGCAATAGAATGGATGTAAAAAACTAGGATTGTTATCATTAATGTAGTCTCTACCTGAGGTTTCTCCCGCTGCCTCCGGTGTTCCTCGTTCCGCGCCTCTTCCTCTCGCTCCAGGCGGCGTATCACCTCTGCCTCCAGATCAGCGTACTCATCCATGTGCTTGTGGGACTCCTGCGCACGAGAAACGGACAAAAAACAATATGAATAAAGGTCAAAATATCAATAGCAGCTGTATAATATGTAACACATATGATTTAGGAGAATTAAGCACTGAAAAAAGCATGTAGTTAAAAACTACACAGAATTAAAAAGAATGTTTTGTCTATATAATATGGCTCACATTTATGTAAATTTCATGTCTTCATACTTGTTTTTTTTCAATTGATGTGATCGTGTTCATTCTACAGGAGATCTCATGTAAAATCAACAAAGATTAGAAAGACAGAAAAAAAAGCACTCCGACACAAAAAATACAAAAAATGTGCGTTAATGGAAGTTATAGACTGAAAGTCCTCTCAGTCGAGCAATCGAAGTAACCTACTTCCAGGTGCTTCATGAGGACGGCCACCACGACGTTGACGAGCACAAACTGGGCCATCAGGACGAAGATGACGAAGAACACGGGCGCTATCACGCGACTCACGCAGCAGTTACGTACGCAGTCCTCGTTAGAGTCGCATTCTTCGCGCAACGTGTCCTGCGCGCAAAAAATAGGTGTCAACCGAAATAAAATAATGAATAAAAGGAATAATAAAAGGATTTAATATTATTGCACTCCAATAATATTTAATTATTCTCAATATGTCAGTCTCAAGTTAAGATTTTTGATCCAAAATGCATCCATGGTTTCTCTAAAGAGCGATCAGTGTGTTGGAATGTTGTTGCTCAAAAGCTGAACGTTGTCTGAAGTAATATTATGAATTGCATAATTCAACATAGAACTAAAAAAATAGGCCATAGGATAATGCATTTACTTCATTCAGTTTCAATTATTTTCATTTTACTAGCAACAATATTGATCTTATTTTAGAATAAAGCGGATCAAGTTGTATTATGCAGTGCAAATGAAAGCGCGTATACTTGTGACGTTTTTGTTTAAACAACTATAAATAAAATAAACAGTACACACCTTCATGATTCCATTCCAATTGTCGCCGGTTGCAACGCGGAAGAGTGTGAGGAATGCCATTCCAAAATTGCGAAAGTGAGCATGCTTCCCCAGACCTTCACAGGGAAACTTGGGCGAACATTCTGAAATTGAAAATATCTGCATGACAGCTTTTCAATGCAATCAAATCAAATCAGTTTAATTGCAAGCAATTGATAGATTATACCACGGAAAAATAATACACATGCAACGCTCGAAACTTTGGACAGCAAGCGCAGAATGTCGACGATATATATGTCAGTATTATACGATAATGAATTACTGCTAGTTAACGAATGCAACATGCACTCGAAGCAATAAATCACTATATTAAAATTTTCCGACAACTGAAATGAAACATTTCAATGCAATAATTGAAGCCACAGATTTGAATGTATATGGCGATATGGCTACTTGATAGAATAAAATAATTCACAATTTAAGCTATTTAATAATAACAAATATATAAAACAAATACAAGTTCAAAGATGGACTTAGAAGTCGGCACCACACTCGTAATAAAAATGCAACGTGGCATCAATTTGAGAATTAACAAAATAACTTAACAAAAATTATTTGCATTTTACGCTCAACGTTCAGTTAAATTTGAATTAAAAAACCATCAAATCACGGGGCAAGCAAATGAGACACAGAGACACAGACCGACTCTCCCGAACAACTCCACTCCAAGCGCTGCGAAAATAAAGAAGAGGAGAAAGAAGAGAAGTCCGAGGTTGCCGACTTCCGGTAGGGCTTGCATGACGGTGTCTAGCAGCGCGCGTACCGAGCGAGCCATCTTGAGCAACTTGAGCACTGTGCGCGTGCATCATTGGGCGATATAGTTACACACACCTTTTTAAAACCAGATTGCGATCATATTGATTGCATACACTCACTCACTGACTTCAGCTTCACTCTCATCAAAGCGGTGGCGAAAACGGTACTAATATTATTCGCAATTAACACAATATAATACATACTGACCAATCACAAGCAAAGGGCGAAGAAACAAATGGCTGAACACATAATTATATTTATATAGAACTAAAGAATGTGTAAAATTAACAAGATGCAAGAGAAAAAATCCTAGAAAAATAAAATAATAATGATAATGCTAGAATCATATGGTTTAGAAAGGACAAACAGAAAACAAAAGAGGAGGTATTGGTGAGACTTGGGGATAAAAGAATAAGTATGGATGTGGTTATAAAGAGAAAGAAGAATTGGATTGGGCATTTATTAACAGAAGAAGTATTGATAAGAGAAATGCTGGAAGCAAGAATGGAGGGAAAGAGAATGTTGGGAAGGAAGAGAATATAGAAATGATAAATGAATTACTGGAAAGAAAATTGTATGGAAATATGAAGAGAATGGCAGAGGACCGCCAAGTGTGGAGAGGATGGATGCCAGGAACCTGTCGTTCGGCAATGCAATAGAAAGAGAACGATAAATAATAATTTTTAACACCTTTATTTGTCCGCAACAGATAAAAAACCTACCCCTGGCTATCCGCATGACTCTCATAATGCGGATTATGGTCGGATTGATGGGAATGAAGCCTGACTTGATGTCTTCCAGTATGATGCCGACGATAGACAGAATCACTATGGCAACGTCCAGCTGATTCCATCTACACAACAGAAACAAAAATGACATAAACCAAAATCTAACATTATGTAGCAAAAGAATTCCTTCAGCCGAGAGTTATTTGGTCTTAAATTGCTACAGAACAAAGATGACGCCACGACCCAATCAGATCGTGCAAATTAGATCCAGATCATTCAAATAACTGGCCATTATTGTAGATTAAACAAATTATCCCAGATCATTCAAATAACTCTCTATTCAACAACTAGGCCTAAAGAACCATCTCAGGGAAAGAACTCTGTTGCATACCTCGTTGCGTCGTAAGCGTTAGTGTTCCATTGATTTGATTTTATACGATAAGTTCAAATATAAAGAAGCACAAAATGTAAAAGGTGTGTAGAATAGAAATAACTCAGACGCTTTGAGGACATAATTTTAACCGCAATCGAAAGTCAAAGCTGCTCACCGGTCTCTGAAGTAACGCTTAACACCAAGAGCGATCATCTTGACAAGAGCCTCGAGCACAAACACGGATGTAAAGAGAAAGTTGAATATGTTCAACGCAAACTGGAGCTCCTAGAACAGCAGAATTCAAACATATAACAAAGTTTATAATTTTGCATAATGATGTCAAGAAAAGATTGCACTAAATTTCTTAAAGAAAACTGCCTAATGCACAGCACCGTCTGTTGTTTCAAATGTAATGTTTCAAATGAAATTAATGATTATTACCAAAGAGTACTTTAGCCACTTTAACTTCAAGTTTGAGCAAATTTTCATTAACATCGTATATAATTATAGGCATTACAATAGTACCAGGATTATGCAATTGACATATTATAATGCATAAGCATGCATATAAGTATTGCATATTATAGTATAAGATAAAATTGTGACATTCATAACATGAAGGGAAAACTGAACTATGCTTACTTATTACCAAAATACAAATAACACAAAACAACAGTGATAGATACAACTTACAAGAGGCATGTTGTAGTATTCCACTGACATGGTGATGACATTGACACAGATGACGCCAGCGATGGCAACATCAAAGTACTTGCTTCCGACGATCGTGTGCAGCCAGAGGCGAAGCTTGCTGTAGTTTGACCAATAGGGCGGCGCCAGCAGCTCTGTCAGTCAATGATTGACAGACGCAATACAGATCCTAATCGCTTTCGCAGAATAATCTTCTTCAATTAAAAGACATATTTCATTGACAACCGGGAAATTCGACTCTCAAAGCGATATTACTAATGGGGACAAATTCTTTTCACATAAACTCAACATTCTCTACAGTAAAAAAGGTGTAACTTACATAATTTTGGAATGCAGCTACCTATTAAATTTACATAAATTGCTTGAAGCTGCCGTAAGTGATAAATTTTACCATAAAAATGTCTCCAGTCATAAAATTTGATCTGAATGTTATTCCGACATAAATTAATAATGATATAAATTAACGATATAAATCAATGACGAGATAACAAAGCTAGCACTTTAGTTAATGTAATGTTTGAACCAGACACAAGAGTGTGCACTTTTGCGTTTGCTGTCCAGTTTGCGTGCGTGTCGCGCCTCCCGTCGCGCTTTCTCCTCTTGTTCCTGACTCTCGCGACACTTGTGAAAGTTTTCCACCACAACGCCCACGAACATGTTGAGAACAAAGAACCCGACTAGCAGGAGGAACGAGATGAAGTAGACTAGACACCACTCGTTGTGGTTGGGCTGAGGCTGCAACGCAAACAAATCTCTTACGGACACCACAAAAAAGCAGTCCATCTACAAAAAAGGACGTATTGAATTCACTGTTTAACGACCCCATGCATGTCGGGAACAAAGAATGCTCACTGGGCGAATAGAAAGCGATTTAAAAAGGGGGATCGGTTCTGTGCCGGCTCTCCTACACATAACTAGACTGTACTAGTCTTTGTTACCACTACAAATCCCTCCCCCTTTCGCTGTCTAAAGAACGCAAATTTGAATAATAATAGTCTTGTAACAAAATGGTCTCGAACAAGTTACGCTCAAAAATTTGACACTCCATGCCGACTCATCCTATAGACTATAACTAAGCAAACTAATTGAGTAATTAATTGATCAGGGGGTGTAACTCATCATTACTGCATGGCCACAAACTTTAACACCGCACAAATGAGTCAACACAATTAAACCGGTATGCCAGAGTGCGCTAGACGCATGTATGCAAGGCTGAAACAATACCCACTTGCTGGTCCACGCCGACAGCGTCCAGTCCTGTGTACATAATGTTGACCCATCCGTCCTTAGACGCCAACACGAACAGAGACATCAGAGCCTAGAATCGAAAGCAGCCCAAAAATCCATTAACAAATAACATGCTTAATATTTTAAAGCCTTGACAGATGAAATCCAACCGAGAATGCAACGGATAGAGTAAGATGGAGTGCGAGTGTCCTACAGCGACTGTGCAATGGCCAATCCTTGCAGTAGCGGGTGTAAGGCAACAAAACGCATGGTGCGCGTGTTTAAAATGTTTAATCTACTTAAATTAAATTATAAGTCTACAAGTGGCACAAAAATTAAATTTTCATAAAAAAACTAAAACTGAACAAAAACTCATTTCAAGTATAAGAATACCTAAAATGTGACACATTAAAATCCACTGACCTGCCCCAGATTATCAAAGTTGTACTTTCGGTTGACCCATCGATAGGGAGGCCCCTTGTCCTGACAGTCAGTCTTGTTGACCACATCGCTGACATGCTGGCCCTCGCAGTAGTAAAACGTGCCCTTGAATAACTGTTCATAACAAAAGCAACAGATTATCTTTAATTTTACATTTGTTTCACACCTCAATTTAGCGTCAATGTGTCCATCAATAGGCATATTGTGCAATTATAATTATATTTATTAACGTCTGTGGTACCATTCACCCCTAAACTGCATACCGTATGCAGTGTAGGTTTTGCTTGGAGTGCAACATTTGACAAGTGGCAAGTCCCCATGGTGTAGTGGCCCAATGTGGAGAGTTTTCATGTAGTTGCGGCTAGCGGCTCAGCAAAAAAGGCTGCTTAACACTACGGGAGAGCGATGTTGGGAAAATGAAATTTTTGCGGATTTTCAAGGAATAGGGTTTGGATTAGGTTAGGGTTAGGTTAAGGGTTTGTTCGAGGGTTAGGTTAGGGTTAGGCCGTGCAGTTAAGGATGGGGTCGAGTCTAAAACGAATCCGTTTTGCCGCATAACTACTGTCAGTTTGTCACGTAAGTGTCGCGAGATTAAATTTCTCTAATTTTGTCAGTGACAAATATTAGCTTATCACGCGGGTCGTGCAGCGTGTCTACACACTCATCATTACCTGTTAGCAATAGTGTAATTACGTCGCTCCTGCTACCTGTACTCCAAGAATGCCAAAGATGATGAAGAACGTGCAGCATATCAGAACAATGTTTCCGATCGGTCGGAGGGAAGAGAGCAGGGTTTGTACGACCAGCTTCAAGCCCGGCGCTCTGCTGATGACTCTGAAACAGCATCCGCATTCAAATGGCTACAGAAATTAATCCGCGATTGAATGTCTAAATATGCTTAAGAATAGGACCATAGGTTGGAAAAATATTTCTCATTTCATTTATTCTGACCTTTTTCTTTCTAATTGATCAAGCTCATACATTTCGCTTCACTTCTCAGGTGTACTTTTCTGTTTGAAACTCATGATGTAATTAATTATTAATTAATTTATTGTAAAGACATAGACCTGGACATGACAACAAAGTACAATATAGGCTAGAGATCATCGTGTAGTACTACACTACATGAAGTATGGTGTAATGTACAAGCTCTAGGGTATACTGTAATCAATTAAACTTACTAGTTCTCTTTTGTTTTGTTTCTGCATAAATATGCTTGTATAAAGAATATGTCCTTGTATTATTGCATATAATTCTATCGCGTGCAATGTAATCAACAAATTCAGATCCGTCCCGTACCGCAGAGGCCGCAGCGTTCGCAGCAGTCGGAATACACGCAGGATGCCAAACACGTGTCGGCTGTGTGACGCGGTCAGCGACAGCATGACATCGATGAGCGACACTATAACCAGCACGCCGTCCATCACGTTCCACCCGCTCTTGAAGTACGCGTGACGTCCAACGAGCAGACCTTTCGCTAGAACCTTCACCAGCATCTCCAGCGAGAAGATCAACGTGAAAACGTAGTTTGAGAAGCTGAGGAAATGTCGCTCCTGCACACGGCGAGAACTGCATCAATGTATTTCAAGAGTTGGATCATTCATGATAATTATATCAGCTTCTGCTGGGCTGCAGGTCAATTCTTTGTTTCCCGACCTACAAGGGTAAATTACTATATCACAGATAAAGTCATTTCTAATTATTGCTTATCGAGTGATGAAAAAAGTGTCCTTTAGCTAATTTGCGTAATTTAAAAAGGTATTCTTTGCTGCAATATAAGCTGTCTGCTAAACAGTTTAATTAACAATTATTTCAGTTTAGTTTAGCTGGCAAAGCTAAGAAAATGCCGTTCCTGCAAACGGGAAAAAGTTCATCGATGTAACCCAAGGAAAGACTGCAGCATTCATAATAACATATCGGAGATAAAGCAATTTCTAGCCATTACTTGCCGAGTGATGGATAAGGTGTCTTTTAGATAATTTGCACAATTTAAAAAGACATTCCCTGCTGCATAATATATTTTCTAATCTAAATACAATTTATTTTAATTTTTATAATGCACTCAAGTAACAAAATAATGTGAAGGATGTCTGTTGGTTTGTCGTTTAACGGCACAGCAGCGAACTAGTGTCATTTAGGGCCAAACAAGATGATTCGTCTATCGCATAAAAAATAGCTAGCACATGCAATAGCACATGCAAGTCTAAATTCAGATTAGTAAAATTGGTGTGCAACGAGGCAAATAAATGAGAATCCTTAAATAGGATTGATATTAAAATCGTTGATGTGAAATAGACAGAGTATTGAAGAGTACGTCGCTAGTTACCACGCTGTCTGACGGTATGTCGGGGCGCTCCATGGCCAGCGTGATGCAGTTGAAGGCAATGAAGAGAAGTATGATGTAGTCAAATTTCTTAGAGACAGCCATCCGCTGACAGAATCTACGAACCCTGAACATACAACAGTTTGATCATAAATTTTTTTCATTAAATATATGCAGTGAGAAGTATTGAGTCTAGTTGTCAGATTGAGAAGTCGCAGTGGCAGGATTCTCTCACAACGATGCGAAGTATGAAACCATTGTGCTACAAGCCCTTTAATTTGAACTTCACTCTTTGTACGTCATTCTATAGAGGAGAGTGAGAGAAACTAGTAATATGATTGTAACGACAGTTAGAAGAAAGATAAACTGGATTGAACGTGCAATGCGAGGAGAGGGATTGATATTATGAAAGGAAAAATGGAGGGCAAGAGAGTCCTGGGAAGGCCACGCTTTCATGCGTCAGAATAGATTTTTAAAATAAGTGAAAGACTGTTTTTGGTTTCTTGCATTTTTTATATATTATTATTTTTTTTCGTCTACATCACACTTAATCATGATATCAAGATACATGAATATTTATTCGCCCTACAGGCAGAACACCAATAAAAATCAGTCAAAACTTAGTTAAGTATAAAGTACTTGTGAGAGGGTGCCAGAAGGTAGAGAGAGAAGTCGGCGCGTTCCCTTGTCCATCCAGCGGGCTCGGGACACCAAGGGTAGTCACAGATCTGAACAACAACAACCACGAAGTTTACACCAGACAACACAAACTTACTCACATGATAATAACATAAATTAACTATACAAGCGAGCAAATATAGCCACTTCTGTTCCATAATTAACCGTTCCATAATTGCGTTATACAACCCAAACACCTCATCCGACGTTTTACAAGAGTTAGTTTTAAAAGGTGTGTTAATGAAATCCAGCATACAGCGTCCCAGTAGAAATGACCTACATCGAATTACAAAAATAACTATGAGTTAGTCGACAGAACGATAGTAAAATGTCATCTTCGGATCAAATATAATTATGGTGATGGCTAAAATAATCGCAAGTTTTAAATAAACAAAAATGAAAATTTTGAGAATCGAAAGAGAATTTAAACATCAATCTCAGATCATTTGTCATCAGTTACAAATTCATAATCTGCATATAAATCAAAAGTTACTTTACCACATCATCATCATCATCCTGCTCCCCACTCTCCACGTTTCTCCTTTCCAGCGCCCCCGCATCCCCCCCTCCGCCCCCCTCGTTTCCCTCCCCCCTCCCCTCGCCGTTCTGCGACAACGCGTACACCGTGTCCACAAACATATTGTTCCGTTTAAACTCGTCCTGCATCGATCCGCTCCCGACGGAATTATCGCGTCGATAGTGCCCGCGCTCCTCGTTAGAACAACCGCCGCCGACCGAATTCTGGTGGCTGACGTTCGAGACCACGCGGTGGACCAAAGAATTCTGTCGACTCAGGCAGAACGAGTTCTGACGACTGTTGGCGCCACTACTTAGGCGAGAGCAGATTGAGTTTTGTCGGCTGAGGGTAACTCGGGCGGGGGTGGAGATTAATGGGGCACCCCCAGGGGAGGTAGCGCCTCCTAGGCTGTTCTGGGGGCTGAGCGAATAAGTGCTCTTGATGGAGTTCTGACGTTTGTTGTTCAGTGGTACGGCGATTGTGATTGATCCGTGATTGTCAGAGCTGAAATTATTAACATGATAATGTTAAGAGTAGATATGTATTGTGCTATTACTGCACTATTCGGTTATGTCAGCGATATGACCAGGCATTAATAATAACTGCATTGCTTTAAATACGCTTCAATTAAAATGATAGGACGCCTTCATCTTGAAAAATAAATACAATATTTAATAATAATAAGAAGTTTTGCAAAGCAAATACAAGGTAATGGTTCAAAGAGTCTTGAACCCCAATGAGAGAGAAAGAGTCATCATCATCGGAGGCCGCAGTCTGAAATAGACGTCACGATCATTTGAACCTCTGGAAGTCCAATGCGCTAACCACTACTACACCAAAGACTCACCTGTTGCATTAATTTTATATATCACCTGTTAGTATTACATGACGCCGAAGGCCCCTGAGCGCCAACTGCACCACTGGCCCCAAACCGAGGGGGAGTCCCGGTGTCATCGTCCCCCCCACTATCCGACCCCCTGCTGTCCACAAGCCCCCTACTCTCCTCGGAAGCGTTCAGGCGGCTGCGCCACCCTGCCTGCCCCCGTCGGCTGTCCCTGCGTCTTAGAACCGACGGCGTTCCTGGCCACGCAGCTCTGGCAGGCTGGGAAAACACAAGCGCCGGATAAAATTTCGTGTGTTCATGTTTTTTCGTATGTGTGAAAGGTATGAAATCATGTCTCTGCTAATGGAAAAGTATAAATATAAAATATTCATAATAAACATGGAGCAGAATGTTCTGTTCTATGTGTTTATTATGAATATATTATATTGATAATTTGTTGATATATTTTGCATCTGAATAAATTAGCGCCTGGTTTGAAATAGCTATCAGCTAAATAACAAATGAACTGATAATTCATAAAATATTTAGAAGAATCAAAAAAGAAGTAATTCATTAGCGTTAAATCTAGCATGACCAATTGTAAAAAAAAATTTTTAAACTGATTGTTTAAAACTAAAAGATAATTTAAAACTAATTCTTCAAAAAGTTGAAGCTGATTAAGACACTAGTTAAATTAAGCGCCATGAAAAAAATTGCAAATACAGAAAATAATTAATTTCCTTGCAGTTTAAAAAATATACGCGAGAGATTTCAACTAATAAAAAGGTGTGACATGCGTTGCAAAACACGAGAATGCCATAAAAAGGTGTGAAATATACATTTACCCCTGGCAGTTTTTCCAACGACTCTAGACTGAAAGCCCTCTCCACCGCCAGAATACCTCGCGCCTCCGGGCACGATTTCTCGTGTGGCGACCCCTGGGGAGTAGCCATGGGCGTGGCCGCAGTGTGAGTGATGGACGGGGGCTCCAATGGCGCAAGTCTAGTAGGCGGGGCCAACTCGTGAATGAGCTCATGCTCGTCAAGCAGCCTCGGGGCTATGGGGGCGTGGCCTAGCGCCTGAGGGGATAAAGGGGCGGCGCTTGAATGCAGGCCAAACATTAGCTTCTCTGGAAAGAAAGAATTTGAAATGATTAGTCAAACATGTAACTGATAAAAACGCTACAGCACCAAACACATTCTCAACCTGAATTTACTTCACAACACAAGTAGTTCATAAACAAAAGAAAGTTAAAAAAAGATATGAACATGCAATCGGCATCATTCTTTAAAAATCAGCGCCTAAAAAAATGCTTTAAAATTAAAGCTACACGCGACTTCAACATTGTTGGCAGAATGAATGAGAATTAAATGCTTACATTTTTAGAGTCATTTTAGAGCAACATATTCAAATCTGCGAAGTCATTATAAAAAGAAAAGTATGTTTAGGCTGGATCGTTTTCCTGTGAGCACGCCATGTGTGCGTTGAATGGAGATAAATTTCAGCGAGTGAATGGCCGCCCATAAAATAAAAAATATACTATAAAGAATAAGATATAGGAACTAATAATGTAAGTAAATACTCATCATGTCCATTCCGTTTTGTTACATTCGCTGTGGTTTCATTATTTCTTAACGCTTAGAATTAGGATAAGATGTGGGCGCAGTTTATTTTAGGGTCATGGCTAGGGGTAGGGTTGAATTTAGTTTAAGATTTGATAGTAAACTCAAGCCTAAATCCTGTCAAAGCGGCGGAATCAAAATGAATGAGACAAATACTGCCTATATAGTAGATAGTTCTTTGAGAGTTTAAGGACCGTCTGTACTGACAAAGAAAATTACATTCCGGTTCACTGCAGAGAGCCTCAAAAAAAGCCGTTCCCGCTACTTAAGTCACCTTTTATGACTCGCCTTGGGAACTCTGGGCTGCACTCTAATTCCTTGTCCCACGACTTGCAGAGTATTAAATCATTGAACCAAACAGAATTCTAATCTATAATAATGCCACTAACATAGCCTGCATAAAAAGGCCTTAGATAAATTACACACCTTTTTCTTTATTGTTCTTGATATCCTCGGTTTCATCGCGAGACACAAAAGACATGTCAGAGATCCTGCAGCTGTAGAGCTGAAGTTGAAGATCTTTCTCCATTTGCTCCAGTTTATTAATCTCCTTGATCTTCTTCGACCGCTTCTTCTCGTCCTCTCGATCCTCTTCCTTTTTCCTTTCTTCCGCCTGGAAAATATTCAAATATAATGTTAAGCAGCTATAGTTGTTGTTGATATTAATGTGTATTATATGTATTCATTCACGAATTGGACAAAAGATAGTTATAATTCTAATTAAAATAGTATTTTATATCTTAATTAACTAATATATACACTATACAGATAAAAATGTTAGGACCAAATCAAAACATGCTCAACAAACTTAACCTATCAAAAGTCTTCAGTATCCAAATAATGATTATAAGAACCAATAAACAAAAAATTGAAGTTTGTAGTTACGAAATCCAATAAGAAAAATTCCAATTTGACACCCTTACTTCAGCCTCAGCGGAAAATCCTTCGACTAGAATGGCGACCAGTAGATTGAAGAGCACATAGTTGCCGAACGTCATGAGCAGTATGAAGTACAGCGAGGCCCAGGGTGAAGTCTTGCTCATACCAATGTACAGCACTTCATGCCAGTCTTCTTGCGTTAGGATCTAAAGAGAATAAATGTTACCAAATCTTGCAAAATGTTGCCTTTGGATATGTGGGTCGCCAATGATGTCCTAGGGCATCGAAATGGACGCTAAATCAACAATTATTTATGACTGATATCATTATTATCATTTCATATCAATAGCTAATAGGCTATAAGACGACAAGCACAGTTATTTATTGACTCTCCTTTTTTTATAAGTGCACAAGATGTGACTTTAATTCAACATTTATTAATCAAAGATGATATGCACAGCATTCACATTTTGCAGCGAGAGTCTATTTAATTGATTTCTAAACTACCTGAAAGACTGTGATGATCGCCCAGAGTAGGCTGTCAAAGTTCTTGCGCTTGGTGGTGCAGCCCCCACGGCGTACCACCACTGAAGACGGAACCTCATCGCAAAACTTGCATCCGAACAGGTTCATCCCCAAAATGCTGAAAATAGACAGCGCAGTTAACAGTTTCTTGTTTTTAGTAGTTTAGGAACCGTGTGTAGCGCAAAGTCTATATACAGCTCGGTTCTGTGTAAGAGGGCTGCCACAGAACCGCTCCCCCTTCTATAGTCGCCCTTTACGACTCGCCCGGAGAGCCCTCGGCTGCAAACCAAGTCTTTTTACCCGGCTAGCAGTGGTGAATCAGTAGTCAGTAGTTGCATCCCCAGATCGCTCTATGTAAAGAGAAAATGCATACCACAATAATATTCAGTTAATAAATACAAATGCAAAACAGATGACAAAAATTGACTAGGATCGAATGACAATAACCAATTGTATTAAACAGATGCAGCGGAAATAACAATATAAGACCATAGATGAGCACCCTAATGAAACATAAAAATCTGCAGTAGATAAAAATAGACAAACGACTCAAAATTCAAGTTACCCAACCTGAATATAAAGATGAAGAGGACGAGCAGAGAGAAGAACATGGCGACATTGTCCATCGTACGAAGCATCACGACAAGCTGATATCTCAGCGCTGGTAGGAACCGGACCAGCTTCAGTATCCGAAGTAACCGGAACGTTCGGAGCACAGAAAGCCCACCCGCACCGCCTTGTAGCAACTCTACCAGGCTGTAACAGTAGCGACAGATAGCAAAAGTGTTATCAGACATCTTTAACATTATTACAAGATAAATTTTCAATTTTTGGACTTCTATCAATGTATTCAGCAATATTTGCAAATTTAAATATGCGTTTCAATTTTAGCATGCAAAAATTAGCCTCACTTACTTATTACTAATTAGCCTAGGGCAATCCTATACTTTGGCGTTGCATTTTTTCTTTTGCGAAGCACAGAACCGCACTGTAGTAGTCTTCGTAAGCACGCACGAGCCTTAAATTCGTCAGGGAAGAATGTTAGAGTGCATAAATGGATAAACGAAAACAAAATTGAACACCAGTTTTTACGACGCAACTTGCCTGAGTATGACAATGAATCCATCGAAGACGTTGAAGCCATTGCGAATGTAGGTGAAAGGTCCGTCTGCGATCACTTTTAGACACATCTCCACGGCGAAGAGCAGACTGAAGAGAAGATTGCTGTATTCTAGCACCTGAGTCAGCCAAGCTGGCTGAAACAGACAATATTCAATGACAAATTTAGCTCTTTCTTTAGTCTTTCACGGAAATATCTCAGATTCTGCAAGGGAAAATGATATCCAATAACCTTACTGATATAAAAAAAACTGTTAACTATAAGTCCCACATGCAGAAATGGTAAAAGATCTGCTTTTACGTATTCAATTAACTGAATACTTTTCGTCTACTTTCTCAAATACTGAACACTTACTGACATTAATAGCGTTCGAAGTTTCATAATAACAAATAGCAACATAAATATTCATATATAAATATAAAGCAAATAACACATTAGCAACCAAACGAGATTGCAGTAAGCAGAAAAATTAAATCAACTAAGGCTAGAAAAAGATTATATACAGAAGAAACAAATTAAATCAAAACGATAATAAACAAAATGTTATGTAAAATACTTTTGTCCCATCAATATGCTTCCACTGCTCGAGTTACATCATAGTTGTTCTACACGCATCGGTACGATGCTATGATGAGACGATGAGTACATGTAAACCACTTTGACACGACGCAGCAATCATATTGTGATATTTTAATCTGCCTCACTATTTTTCCATCAAAGGATAGCAAAAGATGATCGTAATAATGATAATATTGTGCTTATAATTTTTTTCCTCTTTCTGTATGTAGTCTGTTGCACCTCTCCCGCACCTACGATTCAAGCAAACGATGTTTTTCCATCTCCGTTTGCATGACATATTCTTGGTGCGTTAGAAGTGCAATATACATACATACATACATAATCTGTTTCGGCGTCTAAAGCCGTCATCAGGGACCTCAGATCAACAGTACGCTCTATCGATTTGAAATAATCACCTGGTTGTGATACTCAATGCCCATGCTGAGTGTATTGATGAGAATGGCTCCCAAGATGCCGCGCTGCACATAGTTGTGCTCTATGAACCGCTTGATCAAGGCACAGAACTTTGACCAGTAACCTGTGACAAGGAAAGGAAGAACGCCAATGAAACTTAATATGACGATAGGCAACTTTGAATTGCATCGGTAGACAATACAGGACTGTCATTTACAAGAAAGCCTAGAGAGATTGACATCTGAAGAAAATCAATTGAAAACTCATATAATAAACATCAAAATGTCTCAGAATGTCTTTTCGAATAATCTCATATTTCCTGCCTTTTATTTTCGCAAATTAATCCTATAGCACAAAATAATATTCATAAAAGCCAGGTTCGCTCTTCGCTACCTGGCATGACTAAAGGCCGTTTTACATAGCAAATGAAAATCAAAAACCTTGGGAAATCGTTAGTGCAGTTTTATGTAATGAAGGTTTAATTATGTGAAAGCAGTTACAACTGATAAAGAAAATGATAAAATCTGGGAATTTATAAATGGATGCACAAAAAATTTCCGATTTGCGAATGTTTGTATTTCAACTTTTGTTCCTTATTGTCAGACTAAATAACGAAACAATTCTACATCTCACCGGGACCCTTCTGTTTCTCAAGATCTTCCTCCCAGTCGGACTCTGACGATTCCTCAGAGGAGACTCCCCCTGCTGTGCCCGAGCCAGTCTGGACAGCCTTGACGTCCACGTCAACGTGATGCTGGGTAGTCAACTGAGGGTACGACTGGTGATACTTCTTTCCTGCGACAAATACAATTACACACCGTTTTATCACATGACTTATTAGCTCTCTTACTCCAGTGCGCGTACCCCCTGCAAGACAGGGTACAAAAAACTGGCTTGCGGCTCAGATCTTTCTGAGCGAGTCATAAAAGTCGGCTAAACGGTTGTGTGCACAGAATCGGACTGTATATAGCCATCTAGCTACACACTACAAAAAAAAAGATCCAGTGCGCTTCCGCATGGCAGGTCGTTGGCATCCAACTTTTCCACTGCAACTGTTCCTCGGCCCTTCTCTTCAACGCTTCATACATTTCTTTTCAATTAAATCGTCTATCACTCATATTTGTTTTCTTTCCGGCCCCTTCTCTCCTTTCATTCTCTCTTCCATAATGATATTCATCAGTCCCTCTCCTCTCATGACATGTCTATTCTAGTTTTCTATCTTTCTTATAGTTATTATCCGTAATCTTGATTGTCTGGTTTCTTCCAGTCCCATCAGTACTTCTTCAAGTGTTCTTCTCTGTCCAACAATTTTTTTATCATTTTTCTCCATGTCCACATTTCAAACGCTTCTATTCCTGAAACATCTTCCTTCCTCAATGACCCAGTCTCGGCACAGTATAGCGCAACTGTCCAAACGATTGCTTTCATAATCTTTTGTCACCATTGCAATTATTCTCTTAGTTCTCAGATCCTTTTCGTGTAAAACGCATCCTTAGCCATTATCGGCACCATAAAATTTAACACCATTTTTTCACATTTTAAACTTTTTACGCGCGGACAGGGAATTAAGCACCAGCATATTACTTGTTTGGTGCAGGAAAAAATTATTTGAAAAATATTAATTAATTAGCCTACTTCAGGGAAAAGAACAATTGGTTTGCAGTCTAGAGCGCCAGGGCTGTTTGTGTTGTAGATGTCTTGCATCTCAGAAAAAACAATAACAGCCCAGAGCTCCGCGGGTAAGTCACAAAAGGCGACAGAAAGAGGAGCGGTCTTTCGACTGTACAGATCCTTTTAATACACAAGATTCTTAAACTCTCCAAAACCATCACCACCGTAACGAATTCTTGACTAAAAATTGACACACCACCATAAAGCAATCAATATACTGACCCGCGTGATGAAACTTGACGTTGTGCGGGGACGTCGTGCAATGCGACTTGCTCAAATAATCCGTCGACCTTCTAGCAGCAGCCGCCACCGCCGCCGCGCTAGATGCCGCCACCGCCGACCTACAAAGCCCCCCCGCCCCCCTCCCATCGACCAGCAGGGGCCGATAGCTCCCGCAGGTCCCCGGGCCGCTGTTGAGCGACGCAGCGCGACCAATTGAGGGTCTCCGTTGGACCCTCAGACCCTC
>JAQIWG010002952.1:0-19038 GCA_034695025.1 Chamaedrilus cognettii | reverse complement strand
ATGTTTCCCCTCCCCCCCGGTCCGGCTACTGCCCGTACAAGGCTCCCTCTTGCGGCCGCGGTGCGTTGTTCATTTGCCTCCAGCTCGCATTATATTGATTCGGATTATTGATGGGCAGCGGTGGATGTGGGGCCGCGTGGGCGCCTGTCACATTAATGTCCACTGACCCCAGACCACGCACCGTATCCGTTATATCCAGTCTGCAGGGCGGCCGCCTAGCCAACCGCTACGGCCATCTTTCAGATCGGAGGGTTCAGTGTCTTCTGCGGCTTCGGCAGTGGGGTGGTTGAAAGAACGCGCACCATTCCGAACTTAATTATACTGTAGAACTTTAAAATTTTTGCTGCATGTTATTTGCGAAGTTTTACCGCTAAGAAATTTCGCTGCACTGCATTTTCGCGTGTTTGAAGACTGTCTATTATAAGTAGCTTCTGCGGCTTGATTTGCGCATGCGTAATTTTCGAGAATTTTAGCAATTCACAAAATGCTACAAATTACATGAACGCAAAAAATTCGTGTTTTACTGTAGGCCTATTTAATTATGCAAACTATGATCATTTTTTAATTTTCGAATGTTTTTTCTCTTTTATTGCGTTAGTTAGGGTTTGAGATGCGATTTGGATTCGCTGAGTTAATTTGGTCGAGAGTTGCTTCGGGTAGGGTTTGGTTGAAGTAATCCGTTTAATTATTTATAGAATCCAGCGGTCTATGCTGCTACGCATGGATGCGCTATTAAATAACTGTAATCTTTGAGTACAGCAATATTTGACAGACACAAAACTTCAAATCCTTGTTGAAAAATTAGCTTTACCGCCCGCCCATCAATTTATGGTTCATGTGTCTTGGTTGACTGGATTAAATAGAAATTCTTCTTATTCTTCTTCCATCGAACTTGAGACAGCCCAGTCGCCCCTATGAAACATAATTACACCGGTCAGCTCGGATGGTTTGTCCAGATAACACTGATTGGTCTGACATCTATGCATATTCTAGCGCTGATGCGGGCCCAGCTGGGGTACATGCCGCGGGGAGGGGAGGGTCTCGTGCTCATTAAAAGTTGCCTCACAGAATGTTTTCTGTCGGGCCAGCGTGCTGTCAACTGTGCGAGATACGCAAAGGGCGTTGAGTTCTTTGATAGATTTCTTTTTGAGGGGGGGGGGGGAGTTGCGGAGGATCGGTAATTGTATTTGCGTAACATGTGTAACATTGAGGTCCCCGATGGCGTCTTTCTTGAAACGGACCATAAACCCAGCCTCCAACATGCTGTACAGCAGATTTGTGGGGAAAATCTTCAGAAGTCACAATTTTGTAGTTTGCGTACAATTTTTTGCAAGACCCGTTATTTTTGACTCCCCCTAGCTCTCTTCCTTGCGCAACACTTGGCTCATACTGTAGCTTGGGGGATTAGGATTTCATTTGATGTCTTAAACGGTTCTTACCCCCCCTCCTCCCCAGCATCTCTTCATCTTGCGGTTATACATTAGAAATGCACGGTGGCGTAATTCTATTAGGAATTTTTTGTGGAGGAGATTATGTTTTACTTGTACGATGCTGTTCGGCGGATTTGGCCCCCTCGGCCCTTAGCAAGATAGAAATTTCTAAAAAAAATAATGCGCTTCTTTTGAAAAGTTGCTGGTGTGGCCCCTTCTGGCCCACTTGCGGTGTGGATGAAATACAGGGACAGTGCCGTTATGTTCAGATGGCCGCCTATAAGGACAATATAGAATATGATTGCGGCGAAAGTCTGGATGGCTCTGAGATTGGTCTCTGCCCAGTGATGCAAAAAGATGACGTCTTATTTCTTCTTCTTCTGCTTTTGAAGGGTTTTTTATGATTATCGATGTGTAACAGTTTTTCCTGATTGCATACTTCTAACTTTATATGTGTATTGATGCAGCTTCGAGTATGCAGTGAACAGTGGTCATAACGTTTGCAGACTTGATTTAGCTAACTTTATGCTTTATCTTAGACGTACCTTTAGAAAACTGTCGCCTCAAAACTTTTCACGCACCATACTCTATATCATTACGATAATAAGCTTTTGCTTAACCAACTGAACTGAACAACATTTAGTGCACATAGTATGCACTATACAAGACAAATCTAAATTTATACTTCACAGTCCTTGGCCTACCCTAAAATTCAATAGCCAGCCTATTTGAAAAATAGGAATCCAATCATAGTCAACATGTATGAACTGTGAAAAGTTCTGTGGTGTCGTTTTTTTGTGAGCCACTCCGTGACTGAAGCCTAGCCGTCACCCTACGTGGCTGACTTGCGCTGCACTCAATGAACTCGTCGGCTGATCGGACCAGCACGTGTCACCGATGTGAAATTCTGTTTGTCTTGATTCACCCCTCTCTGGTCATTTCCATTTAATTGAACTCCATTTCCTCCCGTTTAAGGGCACCGGGTGAACACTGCGTTACTCGAGTCACTTTGCATCCAAATATCCCATTCCCCCCCCTCCCCCCGCCCAACCCGGACACGTTTTGATATAAACCTATACTAGAAAAAACCTAGGTTTAGTTGTGATTAGCATATATTTGTATGCTCTTTTAAAGTCGCTCTAGCAAGGGTTAGAATACCAGCATTAGAAGACGAGATTCGTTTTTGAAAGACGGTGCAGTTTTTGCATTAAAAGTTACATGCTTGTCTACCTGCATGCCAGCTAACTCAAAAATTTTTGGTGTAGGCCTATTTGATGAAAAAAATTTATTGGAAACTCGAAAAGCAAGAATGGCTGTTATTTCACATAAGCGACGACGTCATGAACATTAATTATCACAGACTGTGTTTTCCTGGTATAGGTGTATGTCGGAACGCTACAGCATGAACGTTGGGTTACTGGCGTCACTTTTCACGCCCACAAATCCCCCCCCCCCCCCCTGCGATAATATCCGCTCTCGGATCTGATATACAGACAGTTGTTATGTCCAGAAATCTGTGCTTAATGACGCCCAGATTATGGCTGGATTTTGTAGTCCGTTCTAAATCGATGCGGCAATTGAGCATTATCGCCTCGAGGGGGGGAGGAGGGGCTGGGGGCCCGGTTCAGTTTAGGACAGATTTAATGAGTGGGAGTTTATTACACTGGACGGGAGTGGTAGGCTGCAGCGTGGTGGCCAGCGCAGACAACATCTGGCAGTTCACAACATATGCGCGCGCTGTGCTCTAGAGTCTGCTGTGATAGAGACTGTGGTGCCCTCTGGGGATGGTTTTAATTTGCAGTGCGCGCCTCGAACAATAAACATGGCGCCTACAGCGATTGTTCCGGAAGTGAACAAAGTTCGCAGTCACAAAAGAAATGGACAATCTGAAAATATGATGGAACAGCAGTGGACTGTAATGTGGAAAGTAAAGTGAACTTTTCTTATGTCTAGCGGGTTGTATACTGTATTTGTATTCAATGAAATAGCAAGTAGCTAGAAATTTAGGAATTAAATTTAACGCAACGTTCTTATTGGCTGGCAATAAATTTTGTGTGCGATTTAAATAATTGAAACATCCACCATAATATAGTTCAGTCCTATATAGCACCATCACACACACACACACACACACACACACACACACACACACACACACACACACACACACACACACACTCGCGTTTGTGGCTGCATTTCCTGTTTAACTGAGGTAGGCCATTTGCAGCCATGGACACCCTATACCCGCCCTCCACTTTATTTTATCCGCCCTCCACTTTATTTTATCCGTGGCATCCTCAGGTCTAAATTTTCTAGCTTTCATATCCTTCTCTGTCAAGCTTTTCCGTGTCGTTTCCGGTCTCCCTATACGTCTCTCCCCAGCTACCTCATAATCCATACATTTCTGTACCGAATCATCAGGTTCCGTTCTCAAAACATCCTCAGCCACCTCAGTCGATATTTCCTTACCACCTCCCCCACTGCCTCCAACCCCATTCTAGATCTCAGATCTGCACTATACTTTCTCTCTTTCAATGACACTCCACTCATCCACCTCACCATTCTCATCTCTGTCCACTTAAATTGGGCCTCTTGATCGGCCTTCATTGCCCATGTCTCACTACCATATATCATTGTACTTCTAATATAGCACCATCAAAAGCATCAGATGTGTGACTAATTGCGCGTTGTATGCGGTCTGTATGTATATTGTGCAAAAGCACTACAGTTTGTATTTTGTTTTCTCTTTCGTTAGCATACAACATTATTTGTTGTCGGTATTACATTGTCATGCTTATTATCATATCAATCTAGATTGATTCTTCGATACTTGATCGAACCAACGGTTTTAGTTACTCATGGCGCATTCTTAAAGATTCCGGAAGAATAATAAGAAGATGAAGATTAATTAACTTCGATTTAAATAGTTAAAATCGTTAATATATTTTTCACTCTTTTACTGCTGGTTGCTCGACCTCGATTTAAGTGCGATTAAATTTTTGTAGTCCGAATTAACCAATGGAAATCTATGAGAGAATTGTATCGAATAATTTGATTGGTTAGTTTGGACCACAAAAGTAAATCGAACTTAAATCGAGGTGGAGCAACCAGCAGTTCGTCACATGAGCGTGTATTAATTGCGTTGAATAGCTATTGCAATACATCATAGTGTGTATATTTATCTAATTTGTATATTTATGTATAATTATGTATTTTTGTGTATATTTATGTAATGTTCTGATTTGCAGGATTTGCGTTTGTTACGTTTGAAAGTGAAGATGTGGTGGACAAAGTGATAGAGCAACACTTTCATGAAATCAACAACAAGCTGGTCAGCCTTATGTCAAATTATTAGTAGATGAGTAGCTTGGATTCACATTTTGATGCCCATACTTAAGATATATTTATATTTAGCTATTTGTGTTCTTGAATTTTCAACCAATAAAATGATATATATATATAGATTATCATGGATCTCATTTGCAACACTGTTTATGGCTATTATATAAAAGAGTGCAGCGGCAGAATTGATGGTATTATAGGTATTCATTACCCAGCAATTTGAATTACCTCCAGTGATGGATATGGTGAAATTTGCCCAAACGGGGACATGTCAATTGTGACAAATCAGGTAAACAGCCTGAATCCATCTGGCTGCTTGTCTAGACAGAAGAACTAGTAGTTTAGCAATGGATATAGGTGCAAATGCCATTGATTGCTGACTCATCCCGTAGGCTTGAGTTTCTGTCTTGTGCCTAATAACCGTGTAGTGCTACACTGGCGGGCATCCGATGCACCCTGATAGCATGGATTTTTCACCTGTAAATGTCCAAGTGCGCATAGACCAAATAAATTCATGGGAAAGGTATTTTCGATATTTTTGATATTGATATTTTCGTTGTTAAGTTTGGACACAAACTGTCAGATTTTGGAGGAATCGATCGCATGGTGATTTAGCCTGATATATGGCAGGATTAGGATGATATATGGCAGTGGTGAAAGGCATTATTTTGCTGCATTTGCATCTGTAACTAAAGCCTCTCTTTAGAATAATTGATAGGTATACGTTTCTTATTCAATTAATTGGTTCCTCTTGTTATTCTTTATTGCTCCATCGCTTGCGATGAATTAAGGATATTCATATGAGCAATTCGGTTACGTCACATATAAGAAAGTAGGTTCCTTTCTAAAAATTGTGAATATAGATCTATAAAAAAATTAACATGGATGCTAATATGGTTCTATTACTCTAGCTATGCTAAGCTAGCACGCTGCTTAGCTATTCTGTAAGCAGCAGCATCATTCAATCTACAGCATCTTTAGAAAATATTTTCCCTATTAATCAAGCGAGCTTCAAGTGCCAACGCTCTTCTCTGAGGATATTATTAGTACTCCATTACTGAGCCTCTCTCCACACAACGTCTTGCTGCTTTCCAATTTATTGCATGTCTTAGGTAGGCTTGCTATTGACAGTAATCTCTGGCCAAATGGTGCCGCAGCGCGACGCGCTTCGATGAGCTATTAATAGAGCGCTTCTTGTGTTGTTTTCTCAGCGAGCTTCTAGCATTCACCGGCTTCGACTTGGATGATGTCGACGTCTCATTCCCAGCCTATTCCCGCCAGTGACGTAGTGGGGGGAAGGGGGGGCGGCAGAAGGGCAGCTGCTCCTGAGTCACTTAGCCCTTGGTAGGGGCAGTCAGAAGAGTGTATAGGTGCTGAATTCCACATAAGTCGGAATCGGATTGGTGAAAATGGTAGGATATTTTAAGAGCTGCGGTCTAAAGAATTTCAGTAATACAGGAATGCCTTGAATGTAGCCAGTGCTGGTATTGCTTTGTCAAATTATGAGTGATGACAATGATGCAGTATTTGATGATTATTTTTCAGCAATGGCAATTGGTAAATACACAGATGTATGAGGCTCAGGGTTGTCAGTGAGCGCACCAGAAAATCGTGGAGAAATTTTTTGCTTCCCTCTGCAGGACTGCATAAATTTCATCCTCTCGTCACCCCCCCCCCTCCCCCTGCATAGCGGCAAGCACCCGACCCCTGTCACTCGAGTTTGCCCCTCCCCTCCCCGCCCCTCAAACTGGCCCTTTAAACTTTTCTCCTCCGCTTCCACAATTCCCCCTTTCTCCATCTTCTTCCCCCTCCCCCGTGTCCCCCCACCGCCTCATGCGGTTAGCTCTTCGTGATTTACTGCACCCCTCATTGACTGGTGTCAAAAGGTGCTTCACTCTCTCACGATCCTCTGATTTATTGCAGTTGTTGGCGTGACTTTGACGAAAAGACAGCTCGCTGATATACGATCCTGCGCCGCATTCCTTGTTTACGCCTTGACATTCAGTAGCACGGCCTATATACAACACGATCCCGCCAGTCTCAGAATCCTGCACGCTGTGATAGCGTATGTGTGCGATTCCCGCTCAATAATGTCCTTATTTTATGCGGTTGTAAGATGCGCGGCTGCCCAGGTTCCCATTTCTTTTTATGCTCGTTCGGTGCTAGGCGGGGCACTTAATTGATGGGAGGTTTTGAACCGTGTCCTAGATAGTGCGGCTCCTTGCCATTTGCAGTAAGTTTTGGGTTCAAAGTCCGGCTGGCATGCTAGTTGCTGCTTGCTATTCGATGCATGTAGTTCATCATATAATTTTATTGGTTCGTTCTGTTTTATTAGACTCTTGCTGTGGCAATGACCGTGCGTTTACAATTTTAGTAATTGTGTATGGTAGCACGATGAACCCGTGGCTAAAAATAGAATGTATAAAATGCAGGTTTCATGGTGGAACATTCTAACCAGCGGTAAAAATTAGAACGTCTCAAACGGACACAAGTTTCATGGTTGGACATTCTACCGCAAACGTGTTTTGACTAGTAAGAGCTGACGAATATTGAAAATTGTTGTTAACATGCAAGCCCTTCCAAAGTTCTCATGCCATATTCTATTTTTAGCCAGTGTAATAAGCTTTCTCGTTCTTCTTTCTTCTATGAAGTATCCAGTTGAGTTTTCCATTAACCTTTGAAGACATGAATCATTTCCGAGTCCTAGTGACGATTATGGCTTCTGTGAACTTTCCCTGCAATATGACGTGCAGCCTGCAGTTTAGATTCGTTCTGTCGCGTCCATGTGGAAGATTTTTAACGACATCGGTTGTAGCTTTTCTTGAAAATGCTCCGAGCGCTTGCATGAAATGCAATTTGCGTGCATAAAAAGAATGTGGGCCTGCAGGCAGCCTTTTTCTCAGCGATTCAGCAAGCTCGACTGCGTGACGACTGATTCAATCTATCAGGAAAGAGTTCCCAACACTCGTCGCCAGCTTTTTCTTCTGCTAGGCTGGAGAATTGTCTAAATTGCAAAATGCCTGCATCAATGGAAAAGGGGAGCAAAGCTTCCGGTTATTACTTTAATCTTGTGATGTAAAACCGATCTAATAGTGTTGTTAGTTATGATGAACGTTGAAATGAGTGCAGAAACAACTGAGATACATTCGAAATTATTCCTCTATAAAATTTGATTTCTCTCAATTAAGCTCGTAATTAAAGTTGGAGAAACATTTAATCAATTACTGAATGTTCGCTATGACTGGCCAGCGGCCATGTAGTATTCAAAATCAAAAACATCATTTTTGATCAACAGTGCTGTTAGTGTGTATGTGTTTGTAGTGCTGTATGTTGCTGATGCTTAGCTTTGGCTTAATGTAAATCTGCTTGATCTAAATCTGCAGGTGGAATGTAAGAAGGCGCAGCCGAAAGAAGTCATGCTAACGCAGGGCCTTGCGCGAGGTACCACACCATTGCTTTGAATATCAATAATAATAGAAATGCCCTGTAGGAGTATTATTGAACGCCTTCACTGTGTTTGATTACAATCACGGATTGTCGTTTTAGGCTTAGCGCCCATTGACAAATTAACATTTTTAACAATATCATTGTATATTTTATCTGGACAAATACTAGATACCTTTAAATATCGGTGTATGATTTATCCTTGCCATATTCCATCTCTGTCACGATTCAATGTTTCAGTCTGAAATCACTCCTCACAGATTGTTCCTAATTTATCCTATTCATACGATTTTTATCTCATCTAACATCTCCTTGAAACAAATTGCTTATTTTTTCTTGTCTGTGAGAACAGGAATATTTTTAATTTCTCTCCGACAACAAAACGCACGTCGGTTTAAAGATAAAAACCTTTATCAATCAAACGGCTCACGTTTTGTTTTGATTTGTTCCAAGGCATCGTGCCAGTTGGCCTGCCGCAGTACTACGCCACGCTGGGCGGAAGAGGATTCCAGATAGCCAGCCTGCCTGGGTACTACTACACCGCCGGTACGCCTCGGGCTATTCCTTTTGATGCCGCATACCTCACGTCAGACGATTCATTTAGCAGTCACGTCTTCTTCGTGACGACTTCAATCTATTTTCTCTTTCTTCTTTAACTTGTTTTTGCATTGTGAATGCAGCGTGCGTGGTTGCGTCACGGATCTATTTTGACTGTTCTTGTGAGCCGGAGTGCGGCTGTTGAAGGTTTTTTTTAAAGCTGCGGCGGTTTTGTTGTGTAAAAGTAGACTTTTAGTCGCTGGAAGAATGCGTTGCTTTTTGGTTTATGCAATTTGAGTGATATCGATGTAAACGGCTGTACTGCAATTATTAGACCTCTTCAACTGGTCTCTTGCAACTGACTTTACACGATGAGCTATTTTAAAATTACTTCCTTAGCAACGGTTGCTAGGCGGGCGGCGGAAAAAATTGAATTTATGTTCAGGCACATCTGGCTTATTATGCAAATATCAATATCGGAGTCAAATTGTATGGATGCAGATTTATTTTTTTTAGCCGGTATAGCTACCGTTGCTATGAAAGTAGTTTAAAAATTATAATCTATGCATGCACAAAGCTAGCTCACTATAAGGTCTCTAGCTGAAATTTTTCAACTGCAAATCAGATAATTCGATTTGAATTTTTACAGCTCTTTTTTTTTTATAAAGCATTCAAATTTGCAGTTTTTGAATTTAAATTTGCTTTCAAAAAGTAAGATGCTCGATGATTGGACTACCCGTATTGTCAATATGGGTGTGGCCTAATGCAGGTGCTGGTTTTCTATGATGCAATATGGCCCAATCGCTCTCAATGAGAAAATGTAGGGCACTAGCTAACTAACTAGCCCCGTTTTTTTGTCTGTTCTGTTAATGTCTATGTTTTCACAGGGTTTTCACACAGGCACTATTATGTGGCGCTTGAAATGAGTGTAATATAGTATTACTCCCTACGCGCAGGCTTGCCCACGTACGGCTATCTCCCGACGGCCACAGCGGCCGCCCTTCCCACGGCCGACCGGCTCTCCTCGGCCGCGGCGTACTATGCAGCCGCAGCCGACTACGGCCTGGCCAGCCAGCTGACGGCCAGCCAGATGGCCGCGGCCATGGGTCACGTGATGGCCGTGCCTCGCGGCGGCATGGCCGCGGACACGATGACGTCACCGTTGCACCAGTCGCGCGCGGAGCCGTACGTGATACAGCGGGGAGGCGCGGGGGCGGGGGGGGCGTTGCACGCGGGGGGTGGTGGTTTGGGGGCCCTTGCGGCGGCGCAGAGGGGACTGCTGTCCCTGCACGATTACGCGGGAAACGATATCAGTGAGTATTCGCGTGGGGGGGTTTTATTTGGGTGCATGGTGTAGTGGTAAGCACGCTAGACTGCTGGTCCTGGGGTATGGGGTTTAAATTCAACCGAGGTTGAGTTTGTCTGAGTGGAATCGGCTCTGAGGTAGTGTTTTTTAAGCCAGGAGTAACCAATTCTTAATTTTCTTAAATTTCTCAATTTCTCAAATGAACAGAAACCAGGTTGTAGTTTTAGTACAAGTTCTGTCAACAAGAACTATGTTGTGGTTTAGGGGCAAGGTCTGTCAACAGAAACAATGTTGTGATTTAGGGGCAAGGTCTGTTAACAGGAACCATGTTGTGGTTTAGGGGCAAGGTCTGTTAACAGGAACCATGTTGTGGTTTAGGGGCAAGATCTGTTAACAGGAACCATGTTGTGGTTCAGGGGCAAGGTCTGTTAACAGGAACCATGTTAAGTTGCAATATTAAGTTAAGTTATGTTATCTTGTGGTTTCAGTGCTGAACGGCTACGCATCTTCCTTTGCCAGCCCCACGTCGCCCATTGGCAGCCCCAACAGTTCGGGGCTGTACGGGCCAAACTTCAGCACTCTGGGCTATGTCCAGGCTGCCAGCCCCCCCCACCCAGCCACCTATGCTGTATGTTTTATACTGATCATTTGAGTTATATGGTAGCTAATTTTTCTAATGTCTTTTTACCAATTTAGCCTATTTTTGTTATATCCTCTTTGACTGATATGCTGAATTTTTATTGGTAATGACTTACCAGTTTTGATTTATGTAGTTCATTATTGGATTAGTTCATTAATTTGACATATAGGAAGTGTTTTTGTTCATTTTACCACATAATTAGCAAAAAACTGCTGTGTTGATTTTCAGGGAGGACTGATTCATGCTAGTTTTCAAAATGGATATCACTGAGATACCCGAGCTCTAGCGAAAGAAGGTATCTTAGATTTTTCTCCATCGTTGACTGATATATTATTCTCTATCTTTTATATTCTCAGTGTAGGCCTATCTACTGTTTTTTTTTTATGTTGTCACCTTGTGCTTAAATCCGTGATGCTGTTTTGCACTGAATTAATTATCACAATGCTAATGGCGTTCAGCATCTTGAAAAAGATTTTGTCTTGATATCGTCTGATACTTTTGCGTCGATAATATATGTTTGCTGCGCTACAGGAATCTGCGTGCGTTTCAGATAGAATCCCAAACTCTGCCCAGATATTGTCCGCTCTGCTGGCTGCTGCCGCGTTCTACTTGCGCCAGAAGCAATCGCAAGGCCTCAGACTTTTCTTCTTTGGGTTTATTCAGCTTTAATTTTATGTTGATCAAACGATATGAAACGAGGATGTACTCTGTTAAGATTTTTTGGTGATTGCGAGAGACTTGGCGAGAGGTTTCAATTTGATCGCTCAGCGTTGCCTGGCGTTGCGCAGTTTTATTTTTGTAGTATATTTTCTCGCCGATGTCGTTTTTGCCGTTGTTCATTTGTTCGCAAGCTTCTGTGCCACGCTGTCGTCGTCTGCTATTGATCTGAAATATAGATTTTATAAACGTTTCTTTGTACCTTCCTCCACTTCGTCTTCGACTGCGGAAACAATTTGATGATATAGCCCGTCGGTGCCGTTGAATATCATTTGCAATATTAAACTAAAAAATGCATTTATATGTGAATTGACGTGAATATATATTTCTTGTTAACATCAAATTATTTTGCTGAAAATTCATGACGTCATGCTAATTTTAATGATGTCATAAATTAATTGATATCGATGTAAACAAGTGCTTTTCCGAATGGCCATCGTGGGCTACCGTTAAATTCTCTTGCTCGACTGAGGAAGGAGTGGAGAAAGAAACTAAGAAACGTCTATGAAATCCAACCTTAGGCTTTTTGCGTGAGCAGCCGCTCAAATGCGCGTTGCGTTTTGCGCGTTGCACCGCTTATCCGCTCATAATGTAAATTTAGCAACAGGAGATCACGGTATTTGTATACTTACTAAATTGTTTTTTTTGTCATTGATTTGGAACACAATGATGCCTATAATGCTTGCTTGTTTAAGAGTCTGTTGCGACGGGTTTCGAAATATTTATGAAAAGGGAGAACGTTTCTTTTCTTTGTTAACATAGCTTATGCATGATTGGAAATTTACGTCGCGATTTTCTGTGGGTATAGTTTGCTAACATTGCCGAAATTGTTTTCAATTTGGCCAAATTTTATCAAAGTGTTTGACAATGGATTGGGTTGTATGTTGGTGTTATAAATAATCTCATAACGCTCGATGGATGGAAGCAATCAGTGTAATATAACTAATATCAGTGATCGTTTTTCAGTGTTATAACCATGCTTTTCAGAGTTTTAAAGCGCGTATTAAATAAGTTTGAAGCTCACTTCCGAGCCGTTTAAACCTTTGTATCGGCTATGTTTTATTTTATTCAGCAAAAACCGCGTCTAAGCTAAATGTGTGTGTGTGTTTTTTACCTCTTGGTGTCAAATTTATTGGTTATTACAGTTATTGTTCGTTGAAGTTGTGTGATTTTGTATTGTTAATATATTGTTGTGGCTTTTTAATTGCGATCAGACAGTTTTGCGTTAATATTATTCTTTTTCAATTCATTTCATTAATACAGTTTTTGAAGGACATGACAGAATTCACAAATTTTTGCGAGGTTGTGAATTTGTGCAATCATATTCATAACTCATTTTTCATTAGTTGCAACTACAGCCGAGAAAGTCTAAATAAGATGATGAAACTTTTTTAAATTATCAGTTAAATTATAAATCGGTTGTTTAGCAGAAAGTTTGCTATTGTTATACAATTGCTATACTGTTTTCCTATTGTTGATCTATCATCAAATATACTTATTCAACAAAAATAAGCAATATAATTCATGGTTTTTCAACAGCTAGTTAAAAGTGACTTGTTTGAAACAGTTGACAACTCGTACATTTTTTATTATTGGCCCCATTGTCACTCGCAGAGCTGACGGATGGACCAAAAGAAGAAGAAAAAAGGAAGATATTTTAAATAAGAGAAAGAGAACATAAGCAGGGATGTTCAATCGTAATCATCAAAACATGCAAATTTTCTACACATGAATTTCGTATATATTCTTTGTCGCATTTCTATCGTTGTCTATCCTTTGAACCTTCTCGTGTTGTGAACTCACGACGCCGTTTTGTCCGAGTGGTGATCACGAATCACCGAACGAATGCCGTACTTCTTAGTGTCCATAACGTGAAGCAACATGAGTATTGTATCATAGCAATACGAATATTGTATTTGAGAGTTTACATTCTGTAAATCTGTTTATCCATAAGCAATATATATCTTGGTGTGTTGCGTATGTGGAATTTTGCGCGACAGTGACTGAAATGAGAAAGTGTCAAACTGTGTTGTGCGATCGAGGTGTTGGTTTGCTTGATACAAGCGTGTCATATTGTTCTTCGGGCCTCCATTGTCTTTTGCAGTGTGTATACCGCGTTCAGATTTGTGCGTGTAAATGTGTGTAATAATCAAAGATGTCGGTTGTCATGTGGATTTTACAAAGTTTGTATAGAACGACTTCGCTGTGGCATGCAGACTGGATTGGCTGTCTGCTTAGCTTTGCCTATATCAGATTGAATTGTCACGTGATTCGGTGCAAAAATTACAACCTGTGTATTTGAGAGGGTACAATATCGAGCTGTGTCTTTCACAGCAGACTGTAGACGTCAATATCAAAATAATGCTTAACTTTATTTATATCGCAAACTTTTTGACTCTCCAATTACAATAATAATGGCTATTGTCTAAGTTTGATTTTCTAGAAAGGTGCAGAAAAGATGTTTCTTAGTGTAAGGATTAGATCTTTTTTAAACACATGCGCCATCTGTGCTGCTTGAAACTAAGTCTTATGCGTTTGATTGTAAATTTGATGTAACACATCACTTATATTATGTGTTTTGTTCTTCTGCATAAAAGCTTGCTTGATAATTTTATCATTTTATGCATGTTGTTTAAAAGAGTTGTTTCTTTTAAGAGACAAAAGATCTGATTGTGTGAAATGAATTTTTAAATCTCGCAACTCAAATTGGGATGAATAATATTGATTTAATTAAACTGCTTTTTTTACTACAGATTGTGTATTCAAGTTGAGATCTTTTCTATTAGTGAATTAAGGTTTTTTGAAGAGAAACACCGCTGAACTATTCTGTGGCTGTTTAACTATTGAAGTATTGGTATGAACATGTCATTATTGTAAACTTTTTCTGAATGCAGTGTTTTTAACAATTAATTTTGGCCGGTGTTTGCTAGAGGTGTGCTCATCTAAAAAATATTTAGTATTAAATCATAATATCGCGCACAGGAACTGAGACAAACTTTAACAAATTTAAGAACTGATAACCAATTTTTTCTTCATTTTTCTATGGTCATATCACAAAGTTAAGATAGATGATTGTCATTTATCCTTAGCTATATTGAATTACATAAAAAAATGATAATAGAAAAAAGATATGATCAATTTCTGAATGTAGCTCTGCTATTCATATGAGGAGTAGAATAAATTTGTTGTTTTCTAATGCAACTTTTTTATTCAACGATGTAGACAATGACTCTGGAGCATCGTCAACTTACAGATTCTATGGTTTTTTGAGCGTGATTTGAAGTGAAGTGTCACAGTTTGATAACCATATGGAGAGAAGTTCTCCTCAGCGTCTGCAGAGAACACACACCTAGTGTTGTATAGCACGATTTTTGTGTCGTGTCGTGCTGAACTGAACCTACGATGTTGTATGAATTAAGCGTCGCTTTGTGTACTTATTAACAATTTAAACCAATAAAGAAACAGGGTATCTTAGCTGTTGTTAGCGGTGCTGTTATTTGACGAGCTGCAATAGCGTGTTGTTGTGCAAGAAATTGCATTCATTTCGATGAAATCAAATCTCGCACTAATCTGTTGATCAATATGCAAATTTCAAGTTGGTGTTAATGTGGTGGCGGTTGTCGCCTATCAAATTTTTGACAAATACGAAAACTTTTGATCGAGTTATAACAACGTTTCGAGTGTTTCAGTTTTCATTGGAACACTGTGTATAATCAATATAGATAAAATAAGATAAAATAAGATAAAAATATTTTTTGTCTAATATGATATGCCTTTGCTAGTCTATCAAAAATATATTTCATTTTGAATGATGGTTATAGATAAATATGGTTTCAATACTCAGTTCGTTATTCTACTGTTTGTTATTAGTATCAGCTGAGTTATCAATTTTATCATAGACCTATACATGGATATATAGGAAATGTCTCTCTACGAAGGCAATGTCTACTAAAAATATCAACCATTTAAATGCAGCTTGGAAATTTGACAGAAGTCAAGTACAATGTGCCGTGTTGTGCATCGTAACGCATCCTATCGTTGTGTATCATGCTTTTCACCATGTGGTAATGAATTAATTTTTCTTGTCACTTAAACTCACTCTCTGTCGACTATTTGATGCGCACGCATCAGTTTTATAATTATCATGGTCTGTCTGTTGTAAGTTAAACTCAGTTATTACTCCCTATTGTCCGATTACCTACCTTCACCCCGTTAATCATTTACCGTATGTATCTGGTTGCACATGATATCTAGGAATCGCAGTTATAATCAAGTACATACGACTTTGTTGTCAAGTGATTCATATTGAGTGGTTGACATTGTTTAACGTTTTGCTGGCTTTTGAACAAACATAAACTAGGATATTGTTGTCTTTATTTAGCAAAAAATTTAGGCTTAAAGCACCGAAGAACGCGGTATAAGACATAGAAACCGACAAACAGGAAACTGCTATACTCCTGCATGCTTTAATGAATGACCCAAAACCAAGCAACTTCAATAAATGTTCTCAGCCATCATCTTGTCCACTTAATGATGCCACCAAACGTACACAGCTAGCGCACCCCGTCTAAAAGACATACGGCTTTTACTGCGATATACTTGTACAACGCTAAGTATATATTCTCGAAAAGTACAGTATAGTCCTGAAAACAATCAACAACATTGATCAACATATTAATATCATCGCATGAGAAATGCTATATACATGGGTGATTGCGTGTATTATGTGAAACCGCCAGTCACACGAATCTTAAGAATGATCGCTCTACAAGGCACTGTATGTAGTAGCGATGGACAAATAAAAAAATAAAGTATAAGAAAGTATAACGCTTTGTAAAATTCCTAAGGCACAAAATTGGTCCAATGTTGGTCACAAAAATATAATGAAAACCAGGTAACTTTCACTAAGGTACGGGTGACTTCGAATAAGTTACAACAAAACGTTTGAATTAGTTTTCAATGCTAGTAATCTCAATAATTGAAACGATCTTGAAGCTATATAATTACCTATATACTTACCTATATACTTACCTATATACTCGTACGACAACATTTGTGAAAAAAAGACAGGAATAAATTGAACAATATTATTGACAGTATTGCAGAAAACAAATACTCATTTATTATTTGTTCTAAATTCCATTCTTAAATTTCGTCACTAAAAGACATCTGCTTGACTAACTTTGTCAACAACCACATTAATCTCAGATCGAAAAATTGGACTTTAACAGCAAAAACAGAATCGTAATTTAATTGACTATCTCAAAAAAAGCATTGTTCTCATAAACTAAGCAGTACCATAAACTACAAATTATTGGATAATTGCATCTTAAGCATTGACAAAATAACCATGCTCCAAGTTGAGGCCACTAGTTTTGCAGGACAGACTTACAGTATATAACATGCACCATAACACCTTATAACAGGCTGGTATAACATACGAATGGTGATGGCTATTTACAGCAATAATGCACCGAAGAAGTAACAAATATTCTAAGTAAAAAAAGCTGAAAAATTATACCTGTAATTAACAAACCATTCAAACAAAATATTTAACTCCGAAGCCTATACTGAAGCATTAGATCTTAATAATACTAGCTTTGGCAACCATCACAATGTGCAAAAATCCCTTGTCCTATAACGTTCATAATGCAGCCTGTAAAGGCCAAGCTAAATATAACAAATAGAGAATTTCACTGTACCTAGCATCATAGTCAATGTAGCTAGCATACTAAAAATGAATCAATTTTGTGTAGGAATTTATCTACATTGTAGTCCCTAAGACACACTACCATACTTCATCGTACAAACGTCAACAGATGTCATTCCATTTGCATTTTTGAGGTGGGGTGAAGTTTAAACACCATTTGTAGTAACAAAGACCATTACAGTTCAAAGATCGCCCCCCCTTCTTTAGCTGCCCTTTACGACACGCCTGGAAAACTGGATGGCAAATCATTCTCTTTTTACCTCAGTCTGCAAGAGTCGCTTTTTGAATTAAATTAGCAAAATTTTAAACAGAAAACGATTCAGGTATTACCACACACAATATGCTGTGAACCCTGTGGTGCATGCACAAAGTGGCCCTTTATTCATCGAGACATGCCCAGACGTGTGCTGTATGTGAACACCGTGTGGTAATCGATTCTATATGACCACATTGCATGTTTTGTATTCCAAATTGTAGCTTGATAACCACCTATCAATTGCATTTACAAGTTCGACTTTGTTCAACAATGTAGGACAGCGGTGTGCGTCGCAGGAATCAGGAAATAAGAACTTGATGTTCATCAACGGGGGGCTGCGTGTTGGATGGGATGCAGAACCTCTGACTGGCGGTGAGCTCCGGCTCGTTCGTCAGCCACTCCTGCCGTCAGACACAAACAGAAATAAAGAAATTCTCACTCATTTGTCTCTCAAAATCAGCAATGCCATTGTGTTAAAACGTTAAATTTGGCGCATTTTATCCGAGAACTTACTAAGATCGCTTGAGTTATCACACGATTAGCTGAATCTGATGAGAGAATGTGTGTGTGACAGTAATATTCCAATGTTAACACAGATTCAACTGTGAATCAATCCTCAACTTACGTAGTGTATAAATGTTTCCTTTCTCACAAACAAGCGTGATCAGCAACAACTTATTCAATAGTAACTGCCAAACCAGAACGCTGGTTCGTTTGTTGGGGCTTAACCCCTTAGGGGACATAGGAAAGTGAGTATTAACAAAGCCTATTGCAGTTCGGTTCAGTGCCTCAGACCAAGCAGAGAATCGCTCCCCCTTCGTTAGCTGCATTTTACGACTCACCCGTGAAGCTCTGGGTTGCAAGCCAACTGTGCCCTCTTTATGCATCGAGACATGCCTTGAGACGCACACACTATAGTGCAAGGCGATAGATTCTCTTGAACCATCTTGTATATTAAACAATAAATCTAATACAACTGCAAATCAGCTTGAAAGTTGTAGCAGAGTGGAAGAGCTTGACGTGCCTGTACTTCTTGGCTGTACATCTTGAGACTGAAGTCGTTCTTGCTAAGCACTTTCTCCCCTCGGAACCAAGTCAGCAGGGCATCACCACAGCTGGAGACCGGGTCCTCGCAGTGGTTCGCCTCTATGGTGAGCGGCTGGGCCGTGGTGACACACAAGGCCAGCTCGTCAGCAGTCAGCGCCATGTCCACCTTCCTGATCGCGTGATCTGAGAACCAGTGCTTAAAGTTAGCGATGATATTTATCTCTTCACCTTTACTATCGCTATTTTAAAGGCGTGATCTGGCGACCAGCGGTTAACGTTATCCACGACATTTATCTTTCACCTTCACTATCGCTGTTTTAAATTTGTAATGATAGGTACTCTGTGGAGAGATGGAGTAGAAATCTATATAAAGGAGCGAGGCACGAGTAGAGAGATGGCAAAGAATCGAGAGTTGTGGGGGAGTCTCATCGTAGGAAACGTTCAACGTGTGCCAGCAAGGAGAAGTGGAGTAATATGTAAATGATGATGATGATGATGATGATCGTGTAGTTTTGTTAAATTGTTGACAAAAACTTTACTGCTTCTTGTTTGAAGTTAACTACAAATTTTTTAAAATTGCTAACATGTTATTTAAAGTTCATGAAAATA
>JAQIWG010002951.1:0-19038 GCA_034695025.1 Chamaedrilus cognettii | reverse complement strand
ACACAAGATTCTGGCGACCGGTCAACCACGCTACCTCGCCGAACTCGTGTCCGCGTACGCGCCGGGCAGGCCGGGCCCCCGGTCGCCTACGAAACACCGACTCACCATCCCGACCGGACTCAAGTCAACCGCCGGACAACGGACCTTCACCAGCGCGTCCGAGGCCGTGTGGAACCATCTGCCGGAGGACATCAGATCGTCTGAGTCCCTCTTCTTCTTTAAATCCAGGCTTTAAACTCATTTTTTCAAATCCGTTTTCTGCATGTAGTCTGCTGCACTTCTCCCGCACCTACGATTCAAGCAAATGTTTTTCCATCTCCGTTTGCATGACATATTTTTGGTGCACTAAAAGTGTAATATACATACATACATACGAATCCAGCCATACCAAAAGCCGTCTTGCATCATTTTTAGAATCTAAAAACATTCCCCTAAATAACCAGTATGGGTTCAGATCAAGTCGCTCCACTTACATGGAAATTATTGACATGCACGAAAAAAAACAGTGAGGCGGTTGATACCGGCAAATTCTCAGTGGGAATTTTCATCAACTTATCGAAAGCGTTTGACACCTTAAATCACGATATTTGCTTAAGAAACTTGAATATTATGGCATCCATGGTATTGTATTGAACTGATTTTAAAGTTATTTGCATGGCAGGCGTCAATCTGCATTCCTTAATGGTGTCTCTTCGTCCCTTAATAGCATTGATTGTGGCACTCCTCAGGGCTCCATTTTGGGACCGTTACTGTTTATTCTCTATATTAATGACATTGTCCACTGCTCCAACATTCTAAAATTAGTTTGCAGTAACGAAAGTATTACCCAACTTACAAAAGTTGTAAATGACGAGTTGTGCAATATTTTTGACTGGTTCAAGCAAACAAACTCTCACTGAATGACTCTAAAACGAATTTTATTCTGTTTGGCAACAAACGTATTTTAAAGGACTTCAGTGTGCAAGTTATATTTGATGGCAATAACTTGGAGCGAACTGTTAGTACTAAATTCTTTGGTGTATTTCTTGATAAAAACCATCCCAGAATCAACATTTGAATCATATTTCTAATAAAATTTCAAAGGGTTTGAGCATCATAGATCGTGTCAGGAATATTCTCTCTGCAGACACTTTGAAAACTTGAGATTTCACTCTAATATATCCGTATTTAATGTACTGTTCTATTGCGTGGGGTGGGGCTTGCCCCACAGCTCTAAATAGACTACAGATTTGGCAGAACAGAGCCATGCGCTGGAATACTCGCTCACCATTTCGATCATTTTCAAGGTCCATTGTTTGTGCAGATAAATTTATTAAGCATTTCAGACATTCCTAAACAGCAAATTGATTTAGTCATGCATAGATGCAAGAATGCACCGTTACTTAGTTCTTGAATGCAATATTGTGTGTTGAACACTAGACATCTGTTTGACACCCGTAATATCATTTGTTTCATTGTACGCGCATTTCGCACTAATGTACGAGCGCAATGCACTTGTGCCGCTGGTCCAAGGCTGTGGGAAACCCTTTACATAGATCTGTGCGAAGCTGAAAGTATTTTAATCTTAAAGCGTGGTACTGTTAAAAATTTCTATCTCTTTACTAATGTTCCCGTATAGTGATAGTGTAAAGGGCCAACATTACATCGAAACCAGGGTGTTAGCCTACCCCCCCCCCCCCTCTACTTTATTTATTAGTCCTAGAGATACGAGGAAGCTCACATAATCATCTGAATCTGCAATATACAAATTTGCAATATTTCCCTTAATAGATTCCCCCCAATTTTTTTGGAGGAAGACTACATTTTTTATTTGCTACCATTTAGTCCGAGTCATTTTATAAGAACATTTAGTATTTTATCTGCCGAAGTTAGCACTGATTGGAAGCCTATAGCATAATTAGTTAGCTTTTTCTAATCTCTTTAATATTAGACTTTTTGTCTGAAATGTCATGGATTCTGTAGAATGTACGATATTGTTATACGCTGTATGTTTTCTACTGCCTTTGTGGCGAATAAAGTTCTATATAAAATTATAATCTCGCGTGCGTGCGTATAGCGAGCGAAACAAATTTCTTCAGATACTCAGAAAACAAGCGACCCCCCCCCCTTCCCCCAATGGGAAGGACCGCTTCGGGCTTCTCGATTACTTGCAGAAGCGGGAGGGGGTACAAGAGCGTCTATCCCTATACTTTATTGGCGCAGCTGCGCAAGTTTTGGAAGACTCTGGGGAGGATGTGGAAATTTAGAAAAATTTTGAGGAGAATGTGGAAATTGCAAGCTAACAAACAGTGACTGGGAAGAGAATGCAGGCGCAATATGACCTTTCTGCGTCGAAGCGCCATTAAACAACACACAAGAGAATGCAATTACGTGCACCGCGCAAGTTTGGTATCTATACTAGATGATTATTACTGTATCACATCACTCTACCAGAAGCTTAACGTCAGACTCATAAGTCTCGTCACCTTTTGAGTGATAAAGATGTAGCCGTTGCTGGTGTTCAGAAACTCTGCACATTTTATCACTTCGACGCAACTGTTATAGCAAGGGAACTGGCACTGCGTGAATTTCAGTAAATAAGCAGTTGAATGAGATTGTTAGCGTGGTGACCTTATCATCACATTTCATGATTACGCCTGGTCGGCTAGAAAATTGCAAGATCGCCTTCAAAACGACACAGCAAGAGGCCCCGATGACTCTGATGTGGAAGGCGATGACGAGGATAGTGAAATCACCGAACCGACAGCGTCGACATCTCAATGGGCCGGGTGCGAATTTCTGAAACCACTACGAACTATTGTCATATCTTCAAAAGTACCTCGATTTAATTCGTATATTTAAATAAAAGTAAAAATGACAAATTGTAATGGTAGAGTATACCCTAAAGTTTCTCAAGAGATTTGTTACTAAGCAATTCTACATACTGCACTCTGGTATTGATAAATTAGAGACCGTGGTGGTACATTTATCACTTTCTGTACAGAAGCAGCTATGTGTGTGGGCTGCTAGTAATTCTCTACTGCAGGCCATAGGCTGACATTGTGTAGATAGAAGCTTTCTATAGTAGGCCCAATGCATTATACGGCGTGTGTTCAGTTCTGGGAGGTCTAGCCTCCGGGCCACTTGGCCGACTATATAAGCTAGAACTCTTACATTGAGAGGACTGCTATATTACAAAAACAGCCTGTTGCTATGCTCAAAAATTCAGCAGTGATAGACTTACAATATTTGTGTGAGTTGAAGTTTTGATTATTCCGATACTATAGTTTGCTGTGGTATTTCATCCAAGCTGGTGCTGACTTCATAGGAATGTCTAGATCAATGCTCAAAGGTCGATAGGCCTATGAAACAATCTTCAAAGACACTAGAACACTACAGAAAAATGTTACCAGGACAATAATGGATTAATCAATAGTCACTCGGCAGATAAAAGAATAAAAAGTCTTCCAATTCAACAGTTTCAAGATCGCAACTCAGAAAACACTAGCAGCAGCTCAGATAATCTTGTGTAAGCGGGATCTTGAGGGTATCGTCGAAGTTAGATTCGCAGCCAAAGCGAATCGTCTGTGAAAACACAACATCAAAGATTAGAATCAACACACAACAGACAAATCAGAGCTAGAATTATTCTCCAAATGTATTAGACCTGGTCTCGTGAAAATACTCGAGAACCCAGGCTATTACACTATTACAGAACTGTCTGGCTTTCCGTTCCTTACAGCGCTTTACACAATACTCATTTCACTTGCCAGTAGTAGGCCTAACACAGAACGAGCAACCTCATAATTGTGAAGAACAGACTTCTCACAACAATGTTGAATGACTGGTTCTCCGCTCTCATGATACTTGCTGCAGAAAGGGATGTTATGCAAAAATGTTTCTGCTGATTCAATAATTGACAAGTTTACTGGGCTGGGTGCTCTACATCATGCACTGCATAAACTTCTTATGCCACAGTGCATGAATAAATTTCTATTAGACATGCAGGGTCGCCAAGGTTTAGGTGAAAATTCTGGGACTGTGTAACTGTGTCGTTCCGAAAATTGTGCATACAGCAATCAGGTATTATGCATGCAGCAATTAGGAGTTGTGCATGCAGCAATCAGAAATTGTGCAAATTTGTGCGTGCAGCAATTATGAGAAATAGATTATTGATATCTGCAAGGCGCTGTGGTGTAGTGGTTAAGGCGTCGGACTTCAAGCCCAGAGGACCAGGGTTCAAGTTCCCGCGCCGGCAACTATGAAACAATGCGTTGCAGGTCCTTCAGCAAGGCTGTTAAACCCAGAAGTGTCGCTAGCAGCTAGCACCGTGCCAGATATTTATTTATTTGGTTGGCGTCAGGAAGGACATCCGGGCGAAAAAATCTAGCGCCAGCAGTCCTTATCAGGGCGGACGAAAACGTGTAAACCTGTGTGAAAGCATGGACATTAACATATTACACAATTAAAAGGATGTTGGTTTAGTTTTAGATCAATGATATCTGCTTGGTGAATAGGCCACATAGTGTTAATTAAAAATTGCATCCACAAAACTTGTGAATTTAATTTTTTGGGGGGACGTGGGCGCTAATTATTTACCCTAAATTTGGGGGGAATAGACGGCACTGACGGGGCACGCCTAGTTTCGATCAATATAGGGAGGGGGGGGGTCGCGCTCGCTCATATGCTTCTTATGTTTCATCCTTGACCGCCGTTGGTCCGAAATTTGTTTTTAGACTCCCGGGCGCCGGCGTGGGGGGCGGGGGAGGGGGCACCGTACTCAGGGGTCGACAAAAAAATTTAGGATCAAACGCTATGGTCACAAAATAGGTGCCCTAAAAAAAACGCAGCCGCTTAATTTGATGGAGCCATTTTTCGAACATTATTAAAATCGCCCCATTGTAAACATTTAACGACAGACGACTTTTCGAAAGTTCGAAAAGTCTCCCTGCCGTAAACCTTTACGAGGGGGTCATTTTCGAACGTTCAGAAATCGCTCTCCTGAGAAACGCTTACGGGTTAAACGCTTACAGGTTCAACGTTCGAAAGTCGCCCCGATCGCAATGGCTTCCGGGCGAAAGGAGGGGGGGGGGCGATTTGGATTGTTTAAGAAATATTCGCCCTTGTAAACGTTTACGACGGGGGTCAATTTTCGAAGCCGACCTGTCTGCAATGTTTACGAGGGAACGATTTCTGAATCGTTCGAAAAACCGCCTCCCTCGCAAATGCTCGCGACAGCAGCGACTTTGGAACGATCAAAAAGTCGCTCCCTGGTAAGCGTTGTAGGCTATAGATGGAATCTATTTGTAAATCCGATTTGGATATACAGGGTGAGTCATAAAAAACGTGCCCCTAGCGACATCACGATCACTTCTCCAAATTTTAATATTTTGGCCTAAATTTTTCAGGCTTTGTAGCTGAGATAATTTGAAACAAGCCCTGAAAATTTGCCAAAAGAAATTCAACTCTGTTCAGAAGTTATGATACTTTTTCGAAAAAAGTAAAAAAATCACTCCAACCAAGGCAATGAAGTCCATTTAGCGACCTGATTTCCTTTGTATTATTTGGTGGCCCTAAAAAGGGCCGATTTGCGTAATGATTGTACTGATCGAAGATTGTCACAACGTTGTGCCCGCCGCCTTCATCTTTCAGCAAGATGGCGCGCCGGTCCATTCCGCCCGCCAGGCACAGGATTGGCTGGATCAGAACTGTCCAGATGTCATCAAGAAAGACGAGTGGCCTCCCAACTCCCCAGACCTAAATCCACTTGATTATCATGTGTGGGAGCGATGCTTGATGCTTGACCAGGCACACAAACCCAAGCCAAAGACCAAGACGGAACTGAAAGTGGTACTGGAAGCGATCTGGGATGACTTGCGCAGCATCCGGTTGACAAAGTAGTGCTTACATTCAGAAAGAGGTTTCGGGTGTGTGTCAGGAGCAGATGGCGATCACTTCAAACACCAGCATTAGATTGACGACTGACGCAAATCGGCCGTTTCAGGGCCACCAAATAATACAAAGGAAATCAGGTCGCCCAAGCTCTTGTAGCTCCTTGAAAAGGCTTCATGGCCTTGGTTCAAGTGATTTTTTGACTTTTTTCCACAAAATTTCATAATTTCTGAAAAAAATCGAATTTGCTTTGCCAAATTTCAGAGTTTGTGTCAAATGATTATAGCTACAAACTCTGAAAAAATTACGCCAAAATATTAATATTTGGGGAAGTTATCGCGAAATCGATAGGGGCACATTTATGACTCACTCTGTAGGTCTCTCAATGTCTTTTTTGTTAGCTTTTGGGCATTTTCATTTCCCGTTCTTTTTTGGGCATTCTCATCGTCTGGATAAGAATTAATATGCTGCATGCACAGTGTTGCCAATTTTCCAGAGTGGAATTATCGTACAAACGGCCCAAAATTTTTATTTTTGGGACAAAATTATCGCACAGCTTCAAAAACGGGAAATAAGACTCAAAAACACGAGAAATCCTCGCGAGCGGAGGCTGCTGAGCAAACTTTTCTCCCTCGACACCCTTTTCGGGTCGTCATTTTTGTTTTTCCGCCACCAATTGATCCATATTCCTAACTACTTGTGATTTTTTTCCTCCAAATTTTTTAATTTTTCTCAATCTCACAAATTCGACATGTCAAAATAAATGCTTTTTCAACTACGTCGAAATTATCGTACGAAATGCAATTATCGTACACCCATTATCGTACATCGTACACAGGCCCTTTTTGACCTGAAATTATCGTACAATTATTGTATTACCGTACACTTGGCAACACTGTACATGTACAACTATGTAGACACACGCACACAATACACACATCATGGAGTGAAAGCCACTGTTGTCACTCGAAAAAGCTTCAGAAAAAGCTTGCTTTGCATGCATCTCCCTCAGCCATTTTATGGGCCATTTGTCTCGTGAATTGGGCAAAGGCCACTAAAGAAGGGGGAGCGGTTTGTTGCTTGGCTCCGAGGCACTGAAATAAGACTTCAATACTCTTCAACTGTACACATGAAGTGACATGATCTTCAAACACCCTATAAAGCACTTTTGATACATCCGAGGAGCTCTGCATGGACTGCAGATTATATATTTCTGCCCTGATTTGCATGGGGCGATTGCAAGCGGAGCTGCAACAAGCATCTAATAAGAAGAATAGAAGCATTTGAAATATGATTATGGAGAAGAATGAAGAAGATTAATTGAACAGAGAAGATAACGATTGGAGAAGTGTTGAGGAGAGTGGGGGAAACAAGGACTATGGTGAAAGTGATAGTCAGACAAAAGAAAAACTGGATTGTACTGTAGGCATATATTGAGAGGAGAGGGATTGTTGAGAGATATGATGGAGGGAAGAATGGAGGGCAAGAGAAAGAGAAGGCAGAGAAGGCCACGATATGCGACGTGTTGGAGAAGGAATTGTATGCAGAGATGAAGATACATGTAAGGGCCAACGATCGCCGATCGGCTAGGGTGGAAGGTTTGGACACGAAAGACCTGCCGTGTGGTAGAACACTGCAGAAGAAGAGACGAGGTATAGTAACCTTATCTCATAGAATAAAGCCCTGCAGACTTGGGTATGAAGAGACAAGGCGTAGATCAGTTGCGGCGCGAGGTCTAGCGGCGACGTAGGCTTCGGAGCACCTCCACTCCCAAAGATCCTGCTCCCAAGATACTCGCGAGCGGGGATGGGGGAGGTGCTGCCGGACATGTTTTCCTCCCGTGCAGGATTAGCATTTAGAGAGTGTGCCATATCATCATGGACATAAGTTACAGCCTTTAACCTACAATTCAACAATTTCACAGGGAATATTCGCAAATGGTTCAGATTTGTTTCTGAAGCTCCCAGCGGCGCCGCCCCCAGATCGGCGCCCGGGGGCAATTGACCCCCCCCCTCCCGTCGCTACTGGACTAGATCTAGCCTAGAGCTCTTCCCTAGACGAGTCATAAAAGGTTACTAATGAAGAAAGGCGATATTATGGATAGTACGGGTGTCAAAATTAAGCCTAGACCAGTGCTTCTCAAACTTTTTGGTGTCATGGATCGGTAATTTCCTTGCCATTTTGTCACAGACTGGCAACTTTTTAAACGAATTTTTTTCAATCGAATAACATTGTATTTAATTACACTATGGTTCAAATGGCCTACAGTAGGCGGGTGAGGTTCGTTAAATAGGGACACCGAAAACCAGAGGTTCAGTTGAAATTAGCTATAATACCACGAACGCAAACCATGTTGCAGTCTGACAGTAGTTTAGTCATTATGATGTATTCATACAATTTTAAACACGACTATCAATAGTGAAAATCTGACCTACTTTTATCCAGCTCGCCGCAAACTGGCAACAAGGTCTGCGGACCGGCGTCGGTCCGCGAACCACCACTTTGAGAAGCACTGGCCTAGACTACTGTTAAACATGAAATGTTTGCAGATTATTTTAGCGATTATGCCAGTCGGAAATTTTACTGCATTAATTTTCGGATTTTTAAGATTTTATTTTCGCTGATGTAATTTTGGAGAGCTTTACTGATTTGTAAAATTAGCCAAACTTACGTGATTGCGAAAGTTTCATGTTTTACAGTAAATCTAAGCTATCCGCACTGATGCTCATGCTTGACTCTGTCATTCAGTAGACGTTGCAAGCGCCCGTCAGCTGTGATCGGTAAATTACGAGTTAGGAGTTTAAACCTTGTACTCCCAATTTTATTTAGAATTCAATTTCATGAAACGTACATAGTTGTGTTGACAAAAATATACACAGCAACTACACAATAAAAGAACAGGTACGATCAGTCCAATAATTGATACACGCGAACGACGCACCGTGGGCCCACAGCCAAAAATCCTAGCCTGGGCCTGCCAAAAATGGCCTGGTGAAGGGAGGGATGCGGATATTTTTCAGGACATTATCTAGTCTCTGTCCACTTTCTACCTCATTCTTAACAGTCATTCTCCTTTTAGATATTTAAATTATTTTCCATTTATAACTTAACACTTTCAAGAGAGTGCTACACTCTATCACACACCCCCAACAGTGGGTATTCCAGTGCTGATTTACGGAGGAGTATACCTCTAAAACTGGAAAATTGTATAAGGGGGGCGTTGGGGGCATGCAAATAAATCCCTGGACTGTAAACCCCAGCTTCACGCGTCACATCGTGCCAGTGAGCAGGGAGATAGATGGCAACAGTCAGCAGTCCACACAAGGCTGCCTGCAGACCTCAGCTCCGGTACATGCGTCCGTTAGCGTCCCTGGCTGTCGGTCGGTCCCTAGTCGTGGCGCAGTAATACGCCGCGCCATCCCCTGAGGCCATGTCCTGCAGCGCCACACCGCTGTCCCTGGGCGCGTGGCGCTCCCTGTCGGCGCCGTGCTGCCGCACCTCGTCCTGGGCCCAGCGCCGACCGTCTCGCTCGTCGGCACGGCGCTTGCTGTCACAGCGACACCAAGGAGCATTACAGGCTACGCACCACCGAATAGCATTACAGGCTACGCACCACTGAGGAGCAGTACAGGCTACGCACCACTGAGGAGCATTACAGGCTACGCACCACTGAGGAGCATTACAGACTACGCACCACTGAGGAGTATTACAGGCTACGCATCACACAGCATCACAACACAGGCTTGTTGCTACCACACACAAACACAGCACAAGCCGCCTGCTGCTCACCAGACACCAAATGCTACTGCATCAGAATCCTACAACAAAAGCTACTGATAGTCAGAGTAAACTCAGAGTTACTTGTACGCAAGGACAGCGAGCAATAAACGACGTTTACGCTTACCGCTCAGGGCTGCGGCTGCTCACCGGCCTGCCCGACCCCTCTTTGCCCTCCCCACCCCTCTCTCTGCCCCCCGGCCATGAGTACTGCGCGAGAGGAAAGAGTTTAGGTAATTTGCTCTTTTGGTGGTCACTTGCGCACGGAAAAATTAGGGTCATCCCCCCCCCCCAATCAAAAATTCATACAACCGCCCGTGGTAGGATTAAAACACATCTATAACTAACCGTGTTGCGGACAAGACTTGCACATAGGTATTGAGCACACCAGCCTATTAATGATCAAACTACAAGTATCAGTGACAACAATAGCAGTAAGCTTCGTTAAGCTACAGGTCCGTTTAATTCGCAGCAATAAATCATAAATAATCGTCCATCTGCCTCAAACCGTTGAATAGCATCATTCTGTCTGTACCGCATTATTAAGATGTATTAAATTTTCATTAGCAGAACCTTAGACAGTTATTAAACGCCTGCTGGGTTCCGTAAAGAAACGATTGATTGATGAATACGTAGATAACCGGTAAAACTCTCCAACGCGCCTGCAGCAGCCAATGAACGCTGCTCTGTCTACAGGTTGCGTCGAGGAGCGGACGGACAACAATTATTCTATTTCACGAACCTGACTCGTCAACGCTCATAAATCAACAGCGTCCTTTTTTATCGAGTACGCGAGACAATAAATTGCATTGGCGAGCGAGTTTTATGCCAACCACTTTTAGCCTTGACATGCATACAACTCGCGCTCTATTGGATGCGTAAACAAAACGCCGTTCGACGCCATGCGATACGCACAGCGCACAAACACAAGGCACCTCGCGCAACGGCTACGCATTACATCTACGACCAGTCATCTACTATTCACGCGAAGAATGGATAGTAGAAATGACCGGTTGACACTTCTACTGTGCTTCTTCGATATAAAACGCATCAACGTGTAGAGGAAAATTCAATATATTGTGTGTATGCTATAGAAAAGTCGTTATTGAGACCTGGCGTCATGCCTGCATGGGATATAATTAAGTTGCCAACTATTCAAAACATCCTTCACTTCACTGACGGGAGCATGAGCGGAGTCAGCGATGGATCGTCGACATTTTGTTTCGTCTGCTTCGCACGTCGCAACTGACGTGAACAGCGTCCACAGCCTCCATGCAACAAGGCGACAGCTCACCAACAACATAATTACGACGTGATCGTTTACACGACACGACTGAGAGGGCTCTTCCATACAGGCAGTGACTGGCGCCGCAGACTCTGCCAACATGGATTAATAGTCATTTTATGAAACATGACAAAAGATATTTTCACAAACATCCACTTCGCCTTAAAATCTCACTTCATCGTATCATTCCGCTTCACCTTATTCACCTCAGCACTTCAGCTGATAACCCCAGTTTAGACTTCTCTAACCTCACTTGATGTCATAACCCCACCACTTTATGATCCCACTTCGCCTTCTGGCCCCACTTCAAAATATACACGTAGCTCCACATCATCCTATAACCCCACTTTACCTCTTTACCTTATAGCCCCGCCTTATAATCCCACTTCTTCATGCCACAACCCCACTTCACCTTAATAACTCACGTTATAGCCTTACTTTATCTCAGAGCCCCACTTCATCTAATAACCCCACTTCACCTTATAATTTCCTATATAATTGACTTCACCATATAACATATCATTCCTTCCCTAGTTATTGTAACACTGATGAGATATCACTATGTTCAAAATGATAGTCAGAAGAAAGAAAAACTGGATTTGACATGTAATGAGAGGAGCGGGTTTGTTGAGAGAGGTCTTGGAGAGAAGAGTAGAGGGCAAGAGAGGACCGGGAAAGCCACGTATCGGAATGATAGACGACGTGCTTGAGAAGGAATCGTATGTGGATTTGAAGAGAAGGACCGAAGATCGGCTAGGGTGGAGGGTTTTGACACCAAAGACCTGCCGTTTGGCAGAGCTCTGAAAAGAGTGATGACATAGACTGGTGTGGTACATCACACTTACTAATGTTAGAAGGCTGCATGCATATTGCCGAAACTGGATGGAACCAAGGAATGGAAGAATATCACATCTCCCGTTTTGGGGCAATTAACACACTGCCAGCACCCTTCCCCTCAGCTTACAGTCACAAAATAATTAACTGGTACATAAAATAACTAACTACACTTTTGCTGTCGATTCCATGATAAATGTCCATGGTTTGTAGCCTAACGGATAGATTCCTATCGCGCCCTGGTGAGGACTGGCTGCGGGCGCTTTGTGCTTCTACGACCAAATGCCATTTCTGATGCCAACAGATAATGAATTACCTAGCAAGGCGGCTTAGCGCTGCATGGCGACATGTACATGTGTGTTTTACAGACTCGCTGAAAGACCTACAACGCCATGGATTCATAGTTTTCAGCGTCAGGATTCGGAACTAGGACCCGGGACATATTGAATCAAATCAAAATCATGATATCCTTTATTTTAGACATAGGCTAAGTGATAAAACATCTGCAGCTTTTGTAAGTAAAGTGTCTCAAATATCGATCTACAGGTACTGAGACTCACTCAGAAGGCACTCAAATAGGCAATTAGAGACCTATGCAATAGTTAGATATCATGGCTCATGAGTACATCTGATCATTGCTTAGAAGTATCAATATACAATAATATGGGCAGCTACACCATTACAATATAAGCTTAAAGGACAGTGAATACAGAAACGGCACAGAGATAAAAACAACACTCCTTCAAAACCACGAGATAGATGTCTAATACCCTCCTGAATTTTTCATTAATCATTAAAAAATTAGCTACAGATTCATCTTTAAGCCGCCATCTGAACATACATGTAGCAATCGACGTGCAATCTGTGAAATCTGCGGCCTTTTCTGATAAAGCATATCACATGTTTATATTCCTATGAGAAAAGAATTGCAGTGTAGTATCTAATCTTGAAACTGAAGTTTCTAATTTTTATTTATGGCCTCTAGTAGGGTTTACATTATGAACAACAAAAAACCTTGTTCATAGGTACATGTATGTCAATTTTATGATGCTTAATATTATAACAAATGCATAAATCGGCAAAATCGGCAAAAAAAAACCTTCCGGAATTTGTTGAAACACACCCAAATAAATTTAGAGCGATCTCCGATTCATACATTTTTCACGTGAGCAAATAGTTAAGCTCACAAGGTTCGTGAATTAATAAAAAAATATGAACTACATTTCTTTATTTAATTAATCAATAATGTCAGCGCTCCTCGTTGTAACTTTGTTGCTGGAAGCAAAAACTGGCACAGATTTGAGCACAAATATTTAGCTCAGTATAGGCCTACTTTGAAATAAAACAAGCCTAAGTTTGTTTTGCGATATATACCGTCTTCGCTAACAATTAAACTATTCCGCTGCTTAAGTGCATGAAAGTAGGTTGACCGTAACAGTGCTCAGTACCGTAACTGTAAAAGCAAACGAACCGTATAATTCTCGGCTGACTTTTCATATGATTTTATATAACGACATGTAGGCTACATTATTAATTTTCAGCAGCAAATGTCTTGGTGGTTTTTGAAAGTATATGGACCGTGTGCAGCAGGGGCGGATATTGCCTTTTTGACATGAGGGGGGGGGGGGGCGAACCCTTAAAATGTTAATCCTTGCACCATATATTGGGGGGCCAACTGAACTGACTCGCTACCCCCTGCATCCGTGTTTGGGGGGACATGTTTAATATAAATGCGTATGTGTTGCGGTTATGCTACATGTATTTGTGCATAGCTAACGCATCTGAGCATGCATATTATGTTTATTTTGATGAAAAATAGAAGTCTTCACTTGTAACTCACCAAAAATATATTTGTAAAAGGAACATCGAAAACATCGTTTGCCTGTGTCCTGACTGTGGTATCTGTGCCTTTTATCTAGGCTGCGAATGCTCGCTAGTCAAAACAACGAAACCTGTTGAATGAATGCTTTAACATTAGGCTTCAAATAAACATGGACTGCTAAAAACGTCGAAATTTGAGCATAAACTAAGTATTATCACGAATTGGCAATAACTTCAAGACTTGTGGCATAACTTTAAAATAGCGAGCGAAAATTATGTTTTGTTTCTCCCAACTGGGGGGGGGGGGGGGACCGGGGACCGTTCCTCTGAATGAGAGAAACTGATTCCCCAATGGGGGGAAAGAATGATGGGGAATATTGTACCGCTGTCATATTATGTCTTTAAAACTAGTCTATATAATGAGCGAGCGAAGCGAGCATAATTTTTTTACCGCCAGTGTATGGTCCTATGCTTCGTCAATGGAAGTCTGATTCCGGCTTCTATAGGCTTGCTATAATTTTTTTTCCGAAAGTAGACAAATGTTAATTGTTTCCTACTAATTTTGGGATATCTCGATGCTCTGCTCTCCTCAACTAAATCTTTGGGGATGAGGCCTACTGTCCCCCACCCCTGTGAACTTAACCCATGGCAACTGCAAAAAAATCAGGTGAGTTCGCCATTTTGACAGACATGCTTTGGTAAACTCAACGTTAACTGCTTGCATTTTTATAACCACTCAATGTTCAATACTTATGATGAAATATTACTATACTAGTTAGTATTCCAAGAACGCATTAGCTGCTTAATCGTAGCTTTTCGGAGAAGCATCTCAATGATAATATATTACAGCGAAGTTATTGTGTCACACTGACTCAGTTGATTATAATAATATTATTATTCATTGCAAATACAGCCTGACAGCATGACAACAACATGATGATTGTGTGGGTCTTACTTGTGTGCCGCCTAACATTTATCGTAATTGATGATTGGACGCTAATGATGTTTATTAAGGCGTTCGCCGATTAATTCCTGGGCTACAAAGTGTCATATAATTATGTGCCTTAACAAAATTGAGACGTCACCTGGGTCCATGTGAAAATGATCTTTTGTTTAAAGTGGAAAAAGATTCCAGCAACTGCCCGACTAAACGGCATAATGGATTTGAACCGTTTCTTCAGGAAACATGCTATCTAGGCCCGGGTTGTACAAGTTCGCTTTTTTGAAGTGATTGGTCTTCCCGAGAGCCCCCTTCCCCTATTTTTGGAATTTTACTCTATCCCATCGACTTTTTTGTAATCGAATAACAGTCTAAGTTGCAAAAAATGTCTCTTGTGAACAACAGTATTTAAAATAATTACTGTTCTTGCAAAACATTAAGGGAGCCGATGAAAGCCGATCGCACTACTTTTGCAAGCATCAATACCAATTGTAGTATGCAGAGAAACTTTTTCAGAAGCTTAGAACCACTTTTGTACTTGGAGTTGGGGGTCCCATTTACTCGTGGCTACAAGATATCTAGTGATACAATTATTTTCGCAAAATATTGTTGGGTAACTCGGAAGACTCAGGAAAGAATTTTAAATGACCTGGAAGTAATAAGTCATTCTACAGTTCTACTGCAAAATGTAAAAATAGCTTAGAGCCCATTTCGGTTGACGTATAATGACAAATTAACGAGAATAGAGTTTGAAAAATGAGCATTAGTAAAAATTAAAATTGCGCGGTTGTAATTTGAAAATGTTTTCGACCAACATGTGCAGTTGTACACAAAACTAAAATGAAGGCCTAATAATAGCGTTATTGTCGTCTCCCCCCTGTCTCACGGTGGAACCACCATCAGCAAAACGCTCTTATCCTTATTATTAATTGCACAATAAGAAAAAAAATACAAATTAAATAAACAAATTGTGATGGTCACAAAATGCAAAATACCGGCATATTTGAAATGACAATCAAAAATAGCAGCAAAATTGTAGAAACAACAGCAAAATCGCACAAATAGCTGTCAAATGGTAGAAATGTTGCTTGGTCAACAATCGGCCTAATGTTAAAAGTTAGTCAAGATGTAGTTGCAAATGGCCAGGCTGCGCTTTCTATGTTTGTAGGAAAATTACAACTATAGGCCCCATTGCATTAGCTAGAAACCCGCGTGTGAATTTCAATCGAGTCGTAGAAGCAGGCTCAAGTCAGGAAGTTTGCAAGGTGACCACATTGTTGACCCAGTTATATTTATTGTGTGCACAAGATTAAGTGCTGCGATAGAGCTAGAGACGGGAAACTAAGCTGAACGAAGGCTGCGTCACGTGACAGAGTACAATATTGTACGATCAGGGGACGCAGTGACGGCCCGCAGCGATCACTAGCCTACTGTAATAGTCCCTTCAAGCTCGTAGGTTGCTATACAATCATACAGACCTCTTCAAGCGCACTATTACTACTGCAGGTAAGCAGATAACGCCGCCAAGCGAGTACTGAACACAATTATGATTTCAGGGTCTTGGATATCTGATGTCCCGTCGTTTTCAATGTTTGGTTCTCGCCTGTTCCATATAGACACGCTAATTTACTCCTTATAAACTCCTTTCAGATACAATAATTTTTGTGGGCCCTTGTTGAGGGGAGGTAAAGCCCTATTGCATCATCGGATGGTCGCTGGTGGTGGTTCCACCGTAGACGGGTATGCATCGTAAAAACACTTGTAACAGACTGCCGCAAGACCTATAATTTAGATCACCCAAGTTGCCAAAGGGTGCACAAAATGACTGCCACCATCTTTGACGAGACCGAGATTCGAACGGACGAAATGTCGCACTCGTACTTCGTAGCGAGCGATTTGTACTAAACTGTACCACTGTACCACTGTACCACTTTACCACTCTGTCACAGCGATTCGTCTAGATACGTGCATGACCCAGTTCGTTCACAAGGAATTCACGTTTCTTTGTTAAAGTGGTAACAACGTTTACAACTTGCCATTTATCGAACAGAGAACATCAGGCACCTACTTATATCAAAAGGCAGATGTAGGCTACATGTATATAACGTTTTAAATTGCTTGGACTCCATTTTGTTCAGAATTGCTTTGACTTTAATTTACGCTTTACACTTGACTACAAGCTGATTGTGACCTGAAGAAGAATCTAGCAAGTCTGCCAAGGCTGAACATTGCCATTGACCCCGAGTGACTCAGAGTTCGGAGCCGTTAATGGCCTCGAATAGTTGAGCAGTACATCATGCATTTGTGCACATTGCTGCCTATGAAACAACTGCGTGCATACGGGCACTTCCTTCGGCCTACAAAGATGCGTATCCCCAAAAAGTCTGGGAAAAAAAATTGCAGCCTGAAGCTGAGTGAAGCTTCCAGGGCGAGTCGTAAAAGGCGACTTTAGAAGGGGGAGCGGTTCTGTGGCGGCCCTCTTACACACAACCGGACTGACTTCGTTACTCACAAACAGTCCTTAAATTAACAACAAAAAGGACAAAGCTGGTTACAATGCAGCCTACACTGCGTAAAATGCTTCATACACTGTGTACAATATTGCGAACACTGGGTTCAGCGCTGAAGAAACTGCACAATTCAATGCTACTTACACTGCGTTCAGTGTTTCGTACAGTATTGTGCATACTATGTACAATGCTGAATACAATTATGATGCGTACACTGCATACAATACTGCAAACACTGCATACAATACTGCAAACACTGCATACAATACTGAAAACAGTGCATACAATACTGCAAAACACTGCATACAATACTGCAAACACTGCATACAATACTGCAAATACTGCATTCGTACTGAGAACGATTAAACGTGCACTGCGTACACTGCTTACAATACTGCACGCACTGCGTACAATTCTGCGTACACCGCATTCGCATTCAATGCTTAGTGCTTATACTGCATGCAATACCGCGTACACTGCTTACAATACATGACAATGAAAACTCGTCGAAGGAAATCTCGATGACAGCTCACATGACACTAATCGAAGACTGAGTTGACCCAAGAGCCAAAGACTTGACTCGAAAGTCAACTTGGAGTGTGTATGTATACAAGCCAACGATCGCGTATGTGTATATAATGTACATTATAGGAGCATAACCCAAACTCGCTGCGTTAAAGCAAGCCAGAACAAGAGAGCATTCAACACGAGCTCACCTATGAACCAGTTCTACAGTAGTTTTAAACTCGTTCGTCGTCACCTATCGCAGGGTCACCTACGCAAAGTTGAGCAAATCAATCATATTGGACCCTTTTTTAGCTCAGAGCGAACGTGGATTCTAGCGAGCACAGATTATTGCGAGGGCATTAGAGCAGCACAGACATTAGGCTGTTAGCTCAAACGTAATATTTCATAGCAGGCATCGCGCACTTCAGTGCACTATCAATGACGAAAGAAATGAACCAATGAAATCAAATTTCGCTAGTAGGCACTCAAAGTACTCCGCTATTTTCGGAGACTGATTTTGAGTAGCGATTCTATTTTTATGCCAAGCGGAGAGCGAAGTCGCGACTCTAGCATTCCGACGAAACTATTGGCAGCAGCGAGGGTTCTAGCAAGTACGCCCATGTTTCTTCGTCGATGCCGCTTCAGCCCACATTTTGGACGGGACAGCGTCAGAGCTGACCGTCTCGCCTCACTCTGCAGCTTAAACCTCCATTTAGTCGCAGCCTAAGGCTGATCGTTATAGCATTAAATCAAATAGATTATAAATGCACCGAATTTGCTATGAAGTTAGAAACCATAGATGGGTTAAGAGGTGCAAGACGACGATGTGTATCAGGCTTTGATTCAGAGTTCTCATTTCAGAAGATGCGCACTGTCCGTTCTTTCAAGGGTTCCCGTGATCTCAATGTAGGCTATTGTAGATCTCTCTCGAACTCGCAATCAAAAAATTGTACTGAATTTCTTCTGTTCCGTATTTACCTTAGATGAGCGTTGTTAATACTGTTGCAATATACATTTAGCTCAGTTAGTTTATTCGGCCAAAAACTGAGTCCAGTGACACTAAATAAATGTTAAGCCTACGCGCACACATCAAACAATAGATTGACAATGATGCCATTGCGATAAAAAAGGTACACTGAACTAAGCTAAACTGAACTAAATCAACAACAGGTGGTTCACTAACCCTAATCAACTTAAACGCGAATGCTTTGCAACGAGGCAACGGTGAAACCCAAGCGCTAGTATTTTCTGACAATTTATTTGGCACAGTTCGCAGATTCTAGCGAATGCTTCGGCAAATAAATAACCGGATCGTAAGCCCTGCAAAATTCAGTGTCCACACTGACGGTGATAAAAGTTGAAAGCAATAAAATGGAAGGCTGCAGGAAACAGGGATACGTCGAGTCAGTCAATACTGGTGGCGCAGCACGGCTAATGCTGCGTTGACAGTACAACACACGCACGTGAGGCAGCCCCGTTACGTGACACTTTCA
>JAQIWG010002950.1:0-19043 GCA_034695025.1 Chamaedrilus cognettii | reverse complement strand
CACCATTGCGAGTTAACCTCGAGTTGACTCAATCGGCGGATTGAGTGACGTCACGCTAGGCACAGAAGATTGACAACGGTCACTCTCAACTTGTCGATTGATCAACTCGAGGTTAACTTACAATAGTGGGTACGGATATAAGTCTATGACATTCTAAGCCAAAGATATTGTAAATCAGCGACCTCAGCACAGCCACAGGGGTTTTACACTCAAGAGATCAACTTTAAACGTAAATTTTAATTTTAAAATTAATATTGGTTACGGAGATTGCGGTAACCAATCTCAGGATATTAAATGAATCATTGCTCAAGCGCTTAGAGTCGATTTTATAGACGTACCTTTGTTCCCATCTTTATCTTTATCTTAGCTTAGAAGACAATTTAACAGCAGCCCATAACTGCCATTCATAGATGCTTTTTATTTGGTCCTATTAAATTAATATATGACGTCATTAAATTAACTTGGTGTCATACATCAAAATTATTTCTGTTTATACTAAATTCATTTCTTGTCTAAATAAATTTGTTTTGTTTTTAATTTGTCGATATTGCGAGTTTTTTTGAATGGCAGTGAAGGGCTGCTATTAAATTGTCTAATAAGCTAAGATAAAGGTAAAGATGGGAACAATGGTACGTCTATAAAATCCATTTTTAGTGGGCCGATTTTTTCGGACGACGTCATGACATCAGGTAAGATTTCAACACTTGATTGTAAAGCTCGGCCTGTGTCGCGTTTGTTCCGAATGTTCTGATTCGTCAACTGTCCCAACGCGGACAACTCTTCGATAGCTTGATCTCTTTTGTTAGTGCCTGTACCGCTGTGCTTTGATTGTCTTTATTCTTATTGATATTAGTATGTTATTTTGGTTAAATAAAGTTCTATATACATTTTATTCTATAACCCGGCCTGTGTGTCGCGTTTGTTCCGGAAGGTTCTGGCTCGTCGACTGTCCCGACGCGGACGACTCTGCGCGCATAGCCGCTGAGATTTACCCCGAGGTGACGCGCGTGCCCTACATGGCCAAGTTTGTTGTGTTCGCCAAGCGCCACCACCCCACCGCGGCGCGACTGAGGGTGTACTGCGTGGTGGACGACAACATGGACCGCGTGTTCAAGAACCAGGGAAAGTTTGTTGAGGTGGCGCGCAGCCAGGATGTCGAGGTGAGTGGGAGTTGATGTATTTGAGAAACTGATTCTATTTAGACAGCGGTAGTTATTGACTCAATGGCCGTTATATAGTATATAATAATATACCACAAACTTTGTACTACTGAACGAAATTTGGAGTAAGGATGTGGTGGTGGGATGTGGTAGCTGGGTGCTACACAGTTTGTTTAATTATAGATGCTGATTCTCTTTTCAGCTGTAATTATTGATTAAACAGCCGTTGTAACAAGGGTGTCAATCAAACTTAACAAGAATGATTTTTTTTGTAGCCTCTGACTGGAGCAAGTGATGCCCCATTGATCCAGCTGATGGTCGCTGGTGGTGATTCCACAGTAGACGTAGGAACACTTATGGCTGACGTATTTGAACCACCTTAGTCAAAGTGCACGAAGTGACTCGCAACTTTGCCGGGATTCAAACCGACAACTGCCGCATTCGTAGTCCGAAACCAGCAAATTAGACCACTCGGCCACAACGCTTCGTCACCGCATTATGGTGAAATGTGGAAGTGTAAGGTCAAGTAATTGTTGGACGCCCGTGTAAATTGAGCACTGTTCACATTTTACGCATTGCGCACCCTGGGGCCTGTTTCTCAAAATATCTTACGAAAATTTTAGTCTTAAGAAGTTCTTAAGTAAATCTTAAGCAAATTTTTGTCTTAGTTATTTTAAACTCCACACCGCCACAGCGCCACTTGGAATAAACGAAATGATGACGTCACGGCGGTCGGCGGTTAGATTAAATTTTTTTATTTTTTTATTTTTAGGATTAAGTTTAGGCTTAAAGTTAGGGAAACTCTGAGAAACATTCCCCAGGTGATAGAAGGCACGGCTAGTCCCTCGACTGGGCCGGCAACCTCGCCACACTGACTGCATGTAAATGTGGTCCAAAAAAAACACTACATAACATTGTCATACATCAGAATGTATTGAACGGGCATTATCAATTATATAATATAATATATAGTAGTATATATTATAATATATAATATAATATTGAAAATAAATAAATAAATAAAAATAATACTTAATTAACGAATAATAATATATGTAATGATATATATATATTATATATATAGTGGTAATATGTATAATCATGTCTGCATGCTAGAAGATGCATGTTGAGCATAAACCACATAATTGCGCCTGATAATACTAATCATAGGCTGTTGAATTAGATTCAAGTTTAATATTTTGTGAAGTGTGGCAATGTGAGGTCAAGTTATTTTCTACCACCGTCAGGGGAAGCAAAAGGGGACTTTGCTCTCCACTTTTTAAATGCTAGCCTCCCCCACTTTTCCCTTTTACTTCACTAATTCTCCTTAAAAAATCCTGACACCGGCCCGACCGCCGTATAAATCTAACAATGTTTACATTCCGCATATTTTCGTATTCTGCGCACTAGATGCCTTACCTTACCTTACCTTGCCTTACATACTTGCATTCTGCGCCCTAGGTGATAGAAGGCACGACCCAGTACCTCGACTGGGCGGGCAACCTCATCCCAGTCAGCAAGCAGAAAAGGCAGCACTCGGTCGACTTCCACGCCTTCAAGGACAACCGCGTTGCCTTCGTCGTGCGCGTCAGGGACCTCCAGGCCGAGCCGAGGGCCCGCCTGCTCTGCATGCGCGAGCCCCGGGCCCCCGGGTCCCCCGCGAGGGGGGAGGACCAGGTCCCGATCTGTGCCCTGGACGTGAGCCTGCCGCTGGTGGTATACAGGGAGAAGGCTACGGAGGTGGAGGACGATGAGGACCTCGAGGATGAAAGCATAGGTAAGATTTTATAAATGGCTGAATTTTATGATGGCTAGCTATCTTGTAAGAATGTTGTATTGTTAGCTTGTTACTTTTATTTCCTTTTGAATAAAAAGATTTTTTTTCATTTTTGTGCTCGTTTAAAGTATATCGGTTTCATAGGCTACTTTGCTCTTTTTTGGGGAGTTTTTCACTGTGATTGAACTGATGTTGCCGCCAGCTTGCGGATGCACGCATGACATGTAGACATTGTTATGCTGGTGTATTTTGGTGTTGTAAACCTTATGCGTTTGACATTTGGTGAATAAAGATCTATCCTATCCTAAGGCTGAATTTTATAGGTCTACATTTGTTCCTAAACTGGACTTCTACCTTGACCTAGAAAAGCAATTTAACGGCGCCTCATAACTGACATCCAAAAAAATTCACAATTTATTAATTAATTTTAAAGACGCAAATATATTTCTGTATAAAATTACATTATTTCATTAATGTAGTGTTAACTGAAAATCATTTTGCTCGAAATCTATGACATCATGTTAATTTAATGACATTGTAGATTAATTCAAATGGACGAAGCAAAAAGCTTCTTTGAATGGCGGTTATGGACTGCCGTTACATTGTCATTCTAGGCTAAGATCTACCCGCAAGCAAGGAAGCAAGTTCGTTTCTACCCCGACATTTTGTCGGGGTAGAAACTAAGGTATGTCTATAATATTCACTCTTAGTGTGGTTGATGTGTGGTTTTGAGGAGTTTAGTTGATGTTGTTTGGAATATGAGAAATGTCCGTAAATAATTTCATACTATGCCCACTCACATATCAGTTGGGCCGTCTTACAACTTTTTCACTGGAGCTACAAAGTATTAAAACGCAACCGTTATTCAATTGTTGAGACGCTATTGGTTCTGAAATCACAAGATGTTGTTTGAAATATAAAATATCAAAATTCGTACACAATTTGTAGATGAATCGTGTCATACTATATCAGTAAGTTATTGGCATGGTTTCAAAAGTACTGTTAGATAAATAAATAGGACAATATTTTCTGTTGTTTGGACGCAGATCTGGATGAGCTGATGCCGCCATCAAGAGATTCCAGAGATCAAAACGGATTGAAGAGGAAACAAGATGGTAGCTATTCGTCGTTTCAAAATAATAGTAACTAATCTAATCTTCATTTAGCAGCATTTTTGATCCAATCTTAACAGCATTTTGTACAAGTTTTGACATTTTCGTAGCATAGATCATTTAAGTTTTGTAAAGAAGACAGTCGGAAGAATATTGGTAAATATAGTAATGCGGTAATTAATTTTAATTATTTTTTTCTCCCAGTACACTGTTGTCATTAGTCATGCAAGACTGCTATTATCCTGTTCAGATCCCTTGGATGAATTGTTAATGGCTCAAGAGGCATCCCCTAGAAATTATACAACGCCAAGTCCTCGAAACAAACTGGGTAAGCTGTGTTCCAGAGTGCTGAAAAACAGCACTCTGGAACACACTAGTCTTCTTTCATTTATGTATAGGACATTTTGGCTGTTTGTTGCTCATAACTTACTACTTTTAAAAATCCCGTATGATGAGAAATGTAATTGTGCACTGAAGCCCGTGGTGAAAATTTTAGCCTTGATCCAAATAATAAAATATCTTAGGATTTTCTGCTCCCTAAATTTGTTACTTATCCAAATCTGTTCCTTAAATTTGCTGCACTTTGTACGCATGAAACTTGAGATGAGAAGATTGCTGGTATTGTAAATACAAAAAATTGCTAGACGGCGACTATGATTTTATGGTCTAGTATTCCATGAAAAGAGCTTTTTCTAGTGGGTCATTGTTCAAAAGCACATTTCCATTTAGTCATGCTTAGTCCCCGGGGCCCTCCAATTAGTTTCTTGTAACATCCCTTCATCTGTCGTTCTTTATTCTCTCATATCAATGGTTTGCAAGGACACTCTTGGCAAACCCCAATTAAAGAAGTGTGTGTAAGATAGTTCGATATTGGAGATTTTGGGCCTTGATGGCCCAATATATGAACACTATCAGTGTACTTCTTGTACACTAAAGATTTGGCGTGTGCCATAGATCGAGACTCAAAACAAGTCCAGCCCTATATGGATCAACACCTTATACGCGAATCTCCTTCGCTGAGTTTCACAGATCAACCAAGTTTCTCCGCTGATGGATCATTCTCGGCAAGAGACGAGCAAAAGGATCTTATTCGCAAACCACCGACCTCTCAAACAATCGATGGTGATATCCGGTCCAAGTCGACGGTCGAAGAGACAGTTCAAAACTTGCCCGACGGTCGCTCGATTAAGCGTAAAGTCACAACGACCAAATATACAAAACCAGTGACGAACCAGACACTAAAGAATGGTGCAGTTGTAGATTCTCAAACAACAGAAGTTCACGTTGGAACAGATATAGACGAGGATGTTTTGGAACTGCCTTCTGGCGTGATTGAACCGAATGCAGCAAACTGCGACACCGTCATCACGAATGAGAAATCTGAAGTCTTGCTGCCTGATGGAGTCATTGCTAAGAAGAAGCTCGTTAAAATGGTGGTAACATTCAGGGGTCCATCCGCGGATGGAAAACCAAACGCCACGAGAAAAGTCATCGAGGATAACATTATTTCAGAGGCATCAGCTGAAGACAGCGAAGAAAAGTTACCTGACGGTAGAACAATCCGAAAGAAGGTTATTGTCACAAAGCGCATCAAGCCGATTACTGAAGTATCGATGGTAGACGGTAAGGTTACAGACACGCAGAAGCGAACAGAAATAATTGGAGTCACGATTGAAGAAAACGTAGTTGAGCTACCAGTTGGTATTGTTGAACCAAATGCTCTAAACTGCGACACAGATATAGCCGTTACCAACTCTGACATTCCTCTGCAAGGTGGAATTGTAGCTCAGAAAAGTCTCATCAAGATGACCGTAAAATTAAAGGATACAGCAGCGAATGGGGCTCCGGAAACGGCTCCACATAAGGACCTTGAAGCAACAAAGAAGAAAGCTTCTGGAGTGCCGAGTGATCCACAAAATGCTGTGCCTTTGCCGCTGATTCGGAAAAAAGGAACCAAAGGAGATCCCTCGGATAAAGAAAAGGATGCAGCTGGAAGCGACCAAACGCCATGGCCGGAGGGTGAAAAAAGAATTATACAGGGTGACATAGAATATAGAACCGATACGAAAGATGAACAGAAAACGAGAAGCGATGGGTTTACAGTTAGAAGTAAAACTGTGACCACCAGACACATTAAACCGATATCAAGCATCACTCGTACGAATGGCATCGAGAATAAAGTTCTTCTGCGGGAGGAAATAGTTGGAGTGAATATTGTTGAGAATATTCTAGAACTACCGCCACGTGTATCAGAGCCAGTTGGTGAGAATTTGAAATCTGAATCGAGTGTGCGCAATGTTGAAGAGACGTTGTCAAGTGGCATAGTTGCCAAAAGGAAAATCGTAATTACAACAGTGTTTTTGAATGCTGGCAGTAAGACACAAACACAAGGTGAAATATCAGCATCAGATGCAATATCATCCGTTGTTCCAAAAATTACTCACAACACAGTGGAAGGGCCATCGGTAGCTAAATCTTCTGAAACGGAAGATCGAGATAATCTGCCAGATGGAACTGCGATCCGAAAAAAAGAAGTAACGATGAAGCACGTCGTTCCTGTTACCAATGTAATAATTGTCAATGGGCAAGCACCAGATTCTTCAGAAAGTGAAAAAGTAATCGGAGTTGAGGTAACGGAAAATATTCTGCTCCTACCTTGCGGTGTTTTTGAGCCGCATGCAAAGAACTGTGAAACTGCTATCGATGTTAAAAAATCCGCTCTTTATTTGCCCGATGGAACTGAGGCTCAAAGAAAAGTTGTGACAATTGACGTAAAGCTTAAGCATCAACCCATTTCACACAAGGTCCCTGATGGCAAGTGCTATACTAAGCAGGATGTGGTGGAAAACAAGGATAATCTGCCAGATGGAAGGCTTGTACGCCAGAAGATCGTTACGACAAAGCACATTCAGCCGATGACAGAGGTCACAATGGAGAATGGAAAAGTTATCGATTCACATCCAATGGAAGAATTAGTTGGTGTGGATATAGATGAGAATAGCCTCGAGTTACCTGTCGGGGTGATTGAGCCGAATGCGGCCAACTGTGAAGCTGAGGTTTCTGTTGAAGCAACTCGCGTTCCTCTACCTGATGGCATCCATGCAAAGAAGACTTCTGTGAAGACAGTGGTTAGACTAAAAGATGAATCAACGCCGGATAAAAGTCCAACATCTGGATCGGAGCCCGAAACATCAAAAAAGGGTCTGAATGGAACTGCTCCATCAAAGCTGTCACCTGTTTTTACTTCTCAGTTTGCATTGCCACCACTTTCTCCGGGATCGTCGAAATCAACGCCGAAGAATGAAGTAAGCAATGGTCAACTAAACGGTGATGTAAAGCCTCAGCCAGGTGAGAGTGAAGCTATAATTCTACCGGAAGGTGGCACCAGAACAGTTGAGGGTGACATTGAACACAGAACAAGTAGCACAAACGCTCAAACATTGAAGCGTGATGGGGGCATTGTCAGAACAAAAACGGACACAACAACACATATAAAATCTATTTCGCAAATAACTCGAACAAACGGCATTGACAAGACAAAACTTCTTCGGGAAGATATTATTGGCATTGACATTGTGGAAAATATCCTGGAATTGCCCCCGGGAATAAAAGAACCAAATGGAGAAAATCTGAAGTCAGCTTCGACGATTACTATCGTTTTTGAACCGGTTCATAGGGGCATTATGGCCAAGAAGAAAATTGTTCAAACTGTTGTGTCAGTTACCGGAAGACAGTTGCCTGTGCGTTCACCCACCAAGCTCAATGAAAGAGATTTGAAGGCGATTCCTAATGTCAGCTGTAATGTACTCGAGGGAGATATTGAAGCAAAAGTATCAGAGGTTGAGCAAGGTGAGAATTTGCCAGATGGTACGGCCATTAGAAAAAAAACGGTAACGCTAAAGCACGTTGTTCCTGTTACAGAAGTGATTCTTGCCAATGGTGCTCCTCCGGATTCGGTGACCAAGGACAAAATCGTCTGTGTTGATATTATTGAAGCTAATCTTTGCTTGCCTTGTGGGACAATTGAGCCAAACGGCGCCAACTGTACAACCAGCATCAGTGTCAAGCCGCAGCCTGATGCTCGGTTTTTGCCAGATGGCACACCAGCAAACGTTAAGGTTATCAATATGGCCATTGAACTTGGACCTTCATCTGGTGCTCCTCTGACAGTACATAAGGTGACAGAAGGTGAAGTCAAAGCCAAATCTGAAGTGGTCGAAGACGAAAAGACTTTGCCCGATGGTTCAACGGTCAAACATAAAATCATCACAACTAAATATGTTAAACCTTTCACGGACGTTACTTTGACGGAGGGGAAAGTAACTGATTCGACATTTTGGGAAGAGGTGGTCAATGCAGAAATTGATGAAAATATTCTAACTCTTCCTGTAGGTGTTATTGAGCCCGAGGCAGAGAATGTAAACCTTGATATATCTGTGGAAACCCTTGATGTACCAATACCAGAAGGTATTTCAGCTAGGAAAACTATTGTAAAAATAACTGCCACTCTAAAGGATGATGAGTCATTTCGAACGGATGATCAGCAGAAAGAACCAAAATATCCACAGTCGCCAACCAAATCTAAAGCAGTTGCTGCAAAGAGACGAGCAGAGAAAGACGAAGAAGATGAAATAAAGGCAAAGTTAATGAAAATTCCCCGTGTGATTGATGCTAAGCAATTGCCAGATTCCTCTAGCCGTCTCATCGAAGGCCCTATCGAACCACGAACAACGTTCAGTGAAGATGAGAAGAAACTGAAAAATGGAACTACAGTTCGCACCAAGACCAAGACAACGTTGAACATCCAACCAACATACAAAATTGGAAAAATAAAAGGAGTGGAATACAAGGCTCTGCTTCGTGAAGAAACTGTCGATGCTTACATCGTAGAAAACATTTTGGAGATCCCGATGGGTGTATTGGAGCCGTTTGATGTCAATACTAAGTTTGACACAGTAGTAAAACAAAACAATGAGAAACTACTGGACGGTACTCCTGCTAGAAGAGTTGTCATACACAACGTCGTTCAACCTTCATCAGAAAACGGATCGCTTCCAAGTCCAGTGCTTCCCGTGTCCCCACATGGAAAAAGACCTCAATCGGTGTCATCCAAGGACAAGCCAATTGTTAAGATAATCGAAGGTGAAGTGGAACCCCGCCAGACTATTGTTGAAGACCAAGCTCAACTGGAAGACGGTTCAACGGTAAAGACAAAAGAAATCACTACCAAAATGACAAAGCCGATTACAGAAGTCACCTTCACTCCTGGACAACCCCCGGATTCTAAGACACGAGACGAAGTTGTGTCTGCTGAAGTGAAGGAGATTATTGTCCATTTACCGGTCGGTGTTCTAGAACCAAATGCTGCCAACTGCATTACGGACACAACGGTCCAGAAATTGGATATTATACTTCCAGACGGAACTCCGGCTAAAAAGAACGTAGTCAAAATGGTTGTGCAGTTGAGAGACCCCAATGCGCCGCCGGCACCAGTGATCACACACAATATTGTCGAAGGGGAGATAGTGTCGCGCACGGAGACCACACAAGACGAGAAGTATCTCAGCGACTGCAGCGTCCTGAGGACCAAAGTGTTGACGACGAGGCACTGGAAGCCAGTAACGGACATCACGCTCACGAATGGCGCATTCACCACGGAACAAACTGTTGACAAGCTTGTCAACGTTGATGTTGAAGAAAATTTTATTCGTCTTCCCGTGGGCGTGATCGAACCGCACGCTAGCAATTGCGACACAAATATTTCCGTCAACACTTCGTCGCATTTGCTGGCGGATGGAACGCCGGTCAATAAGAAAATAGTAAAAATGCTAGTGACGTTGAAAGGCGCGCAGGCTGATGAAGCACCGGCAGTGTTTGATAAGGCAATTCGCGCTTTAGAAGGCAGGCCTAGTGACTCGGATGTTCCGAAGACGCCTAGTCGCATCGAGGAAGGCGCAATTGTATTCCGAACGGAAACCGATAGCAATGAAAAAAAATTAGATGATGGTACAACGCTGCGTTGCAAGCGCGTAACAACCAGGCATGTCAAGCCAACACTTAAGTTCGTCGTCGTCGATGGCGTGGAAAAGAAAACTATGGTCAGAGAAGAAATAATCGGCGCGGATATCGAAGAATCCATATTGGAATTGCCACCTGGCGTTGCAGAACCCGGTTCTAACAAAATAGCCACGACAGTGAAAAACACCAATGAACGTCTACCGGAAGGAACGCTGGCGAAGAAGAAAGTCTTCCGATCAATTGTGTTGTTGCCTGGTCAAGTCACGCCTCAGGATGATCCAAGTGGTCAAGCTCCGCAGTTGATGCAAAGAAGAAACTCGGCATTAGAGGCTCAGATTCCCTCCACTGGCAATAAAATTATCGATGGCGATGTAGAATCACGACCGACGGTTGTTGAGGATATCAAGAAGCTAGACGATGGACGTACTGTCAAGCGAAAGGCAATAACCACTCAATTTGTGAAGCCAGTCACTGAAATTACATTTGTGAAGGGCGTTCCGACGCAGACGCGAAAGCGCGAGGAAGTCATCAAAACGGAGATTGACGAGAGCATCTTGGAACTTCCATCTGGAGTGATTGAACCCTTGGCCAGAAATTGCAATACCGTGATCACAGTGAACAATTCTGAAGAGAATATGCCAGATGGTGCCAAAGCAAACAAGAGATCGGTTAAGATGGCTGTCTTCTTGAAGGATCCTGAACGAAGCAGTCGATTGGTTGATGGAGAGCTTGTGCCAAAGGTTGACGAGAAGGAAGATCAACAAGTCTTCGATGACGGTAGCACATGCAGACGGAAGGTCATAACAACAAAGTTCATGAAGCCCGTTACGGAAGTGTCCCAAATCGACGGAAAAGTTGTGGACTCAAGGACATGGGAAGAACTCGTTGGAGTTGAAATTGAGGAAGTGACCATCAGACTTCCTGCCGGAGTTATTGAGCCATATGGAAGCAACTTGGACACAAAAACCAGTGTAGATCAGTTTGATTGGCCAATGCCAGATGGGATGATTGCCAAAAAGAAGATTGTCAACATCGATGTAAGTCTCAAGCATCCAGTTGATGCTGATGTCTCTCATCAGAAGACTGAGGGTGAAATCGTCACTGAAAGCGATGTGGCAAATGATGAGAAGCATCTACCAGATGGAACAGTTGTTAAACGAAGGGTAGTCACAACCAGGCATTTCAAGCCAATTACTGACGTGACTATAGTCAATGGAAGGCAGACGGATACCCGTGTAATAAAACAACCGGCAGGTGTTGAGGTAGAAGAGACCGTTCTCAAGTTGGGTCCTGGAGTCACTGATCCTAACGCCAGTAATGTCAAGACGGAAACTAAAGAAAAAAATAAGCAGGAAGTTCTTCCAGATGGCAGCGTGGCTCAAAAGAAAATCATTAAGACAGTGGCTCGATTGAAAGAGGAAGAAATCGTTTGCCAGAAAGTCGAAGGTGAGATCACGTCAGAAACCGATGTCAAGAATGATGAGAAAATTCGTCCAGACGGGACAGTGGTTAGACGAAAAATCGTCACGACAAGGCATTTCAAGCCCATCACAGACGTCATGGTTGTGAATGGCAAGGAAACAAAGGGCAAAGTTACCATGCAACCAACAGGCATGGATATTGAGGAGACAATCCTTAAGATATGTCCAGGGGTGACTGATCCCAATGCTTCAGACGTTAAGAAAGAGACCAAAGAAAAAGAAAATGAAGATACTCTTCCAGATGGGACTATAGCTCGCAAGAAGACACTGAAAACAACTGTGAAATTAAAAGAAGAAGAAATTCAACACAAACAAATTGAAGGTGAGATAACGACAGAGAAGGATGTGAAAAATGATGAGAAAACAGGTCCCGATGGAACAGTCGTAAAGAAACAAATAGTGACGATAAGACATTTTAAGTCAATCACTGACGTTCTTGTGGTGAACGGAAAGGAAACAAATGGAAATGTTACCATGCAGCCTGTGGGTGTTGAGGTGGAAGAGACCATTTTTAAGTTTTGCCCTGGTGCTAGCGATCCCAATGCTGCAAATGTGAAGAGCGAGACTAAAGAAAAGACTCTCCAAGATGTTCTTCCCGATGGTAGCATTGCGTTGAAGAAAGTTATCAAGACAGTTTTTCGATTGAAAGAGGAGAATCTTGCGCAAGTCCTCCATCAGCAAATTGAAGGAGAGATCACGACTCAGAGCGATGTGACAAATGATGATCAAACACTTCCTGATGGCACGACTGTAACACGAAGAATCGTCACAACGCGACACTTTAAACCGATCACAGACATCACGCTTGTGAATGGAAAGGAAACTGATCGTCGTGTTACTCAGCAACCTGTTGGTGTTGAAGTAGAAGAAACGATTTTGAAGTTACTGCCAGGAGTTACTGATCCAAATGCTGAAAATGTCAAGAAAGAAACAACGGAAAAGACACTCAAAGACGTTCTTCTCGATGGTAGCCTGGCTCTAAAGAAAATCATTAAAACAGTGGTTCGTTTGAAAGATCAAGAAATTCTTCATCAGCAAATTGAAGGAGAGATCAAGGGAGAGAGTGAGGTGACAAACGATGAGAAAACTCTACCTGACGGAACGGTCTTAAAACGAAGAATTGTTACAACGAGACGGTTCAAGCCAATAACTGACGTCACCATAGTCAATGGAAAGCAAACAGAAGGCCCAGTTACTCTGCAGCCTGTGGGTGTCGAAGTGGAAGAAACAATCCTTAAGCTGTGTCCTGGTGTTTCCGATCCAGACGCCGAGAATGTCAAGAAGGAAACCAAGGAAAGAACACAGCAAGAGGTTCTTCCGGATGGTACTATTGCACAAAAGAAGATAATTAAAACAGTTGTTCGGCTGAAGGTTCAAGAAATTCATCACAAACAAATTGAAGGTGAGATCAGAACTGAAACTGATGTGAAAGATGATGAGAAAACTCATCCAGATGGAACCGTGGTTAAGCGAAAAACAATCACAATAAAACATTTCAAACCGATTACCGACATAGCTGTTGTCAATGGTAAAGAAGTGGAAGGTCAAGTAACAATGAAGCCAGTGGATGTTGAAGTTGAAGAAATAATTATAAAGTTGTGTCCAGGCGTCACTGATCCAATGGCTGAGAACGTCACAAAAGAAACGAAAGAAAAGATAAATGATGACATTCTTCCAGATGGAACACCTGCACATAAGAAAACCATCAAGACAGTTGTTCGACTAAAGGAAGAAAAAATTCATCATCAGCAAATTGAAGGAGAGATCACTACCCAGAGTGATGTGAGCAATGACGAGAAGACTCTTCCGGATGGAACCGTTGTCAAACGAAGAACTGTAACTTCAAGATACTTCAAACCAATCACTAATATCACTGTTGTCGATGGAAGAGAAACAAGAGGCAACGTTACGATGCAGCCGGCTGGTGCAGAGATTGAAGAGACCATTCTGAAGTTATGTCCGGGCGTTACTGATCCCGATGGCACAAACGTCAAAAAGGATACCAAGGAAAACTCCGTTGAGGAAGTGCTATCGGATGGAACCGTAGCGAAAAAGAAGATCATTCAAACAGTAGTTTGGTTGAAGGAAGGTGAAGTTAAACGTCAGAAAATTAAAATTCCGCAGTTCCAAGCGCACCAGCAATCTGATGAATTTTTCTCAACACGGAACGATGTTACGGATGATGACATATTTCATCCAGATGGAATGGTGGAAGAACACAAAGAGATTAGACGTTGGCAAACGGGATCTCAGCTAATTGACGATGATGTAACATCTCAACGTGATGAAAGGATAAAAATTCTTCCAGACGGAACACTGGCTGGCTCTGACAAATTCGGAGATCAAGAAACTGGACATGGCAAAGTTGAAGGCGACATCACAACGGAACGAGATGTAACAAATGATGAGAAAGTTCTTCCAGACGGAACGGTGGTCAAGCGACGAACGGTCACGTTGCGAAAGTTCAAGCAAATTACCGAGGTCACTATGATTAATGGAAAGCAAACGGAGGGACCAGTGACACTGCAACCAGCGGGCGTGGATGTCGAAGAGACAATCCTGAAGCTAAGCCCTGGTGTCACTAATCCTCACGCTGCAAACGTCAAGAGGGAAACGAGTGAGAAAACTCATCAGGAAGTATTGCCCGACGGAACCTTGTCACGAAATAGGATCATCGAGACCGTCGCTCGATTAAAAGCGCAACCAAAGACGAAACGACATTTTGCATCATCAGCATTCAACTCCCTGACAATGCCAGACTCAACAACAGAATTTTCAAATGATGACTTTGATTTCCACTCCAAGCCAACGCCATTTAAGAAACCAGGTCTGAGACGGATGATGAAGAAGAAGATCCGCCATGTTGGACCAGATGGAGATATAACAGAGGACTTGGTGAGAGAGGAAGAGGATCTTTCCGAGCCATCGAGTCCGACAGATCCTTCGATGCCTTCATTCCTGTTGCGGGTCTTAGGGCCGGAGTCGGATGAAGAAGACCTGGTTGGGATCATGGTGTATGCGGATACAAGGATGGATCCGGTGGTTGATCGCCAAGTGCAGGATTCGGAAGAGATGCTTCCGGATGGAACACTGGTGCGCCGACGGATCGTCAACAAGTTTGAAAGAGGAAAAGTTACCAGGGTAGGCTACATATGTTTTATTTGTCATGTATTTGAATGAGAGTGAAGATAGAGGGAATAGTGGTCAAACTGAACAAAACAGTTCTATGCTATTTTGTCGGATTTACTCCGCTTGTTATTGCTCAAATCGCATTCCTCAACAACTGCGTCTTCTCCTCGAAAAATATAAAAATGAGGCCTATGCTCATGGGCGCCGACCCATTCAATATTGGGATGGCTCGAAAGTTGCAACCAGTGGGGATGCGGTCGCTGTCCAACACTTTCAATTACACCCATGCCTTTATAAACTTCCTTTTTGAACAAACTTTAATTTATAATTTATTTCTTTAATCCTTCTTTTTGCAATAATCTTCTTGACTTGTGCTTTCAAAACCTTTGTTGCTTGACAATGATTTTTTTAAACCTCATTGCTCGATCTCGTTCGCAGCGATTTGTCATGGAGGACCCTGATCCGGCAGCCCATGCCCAGAAGCCCCCGCCCGGCGTGCCCCCGCCCCTCACCCTCAATTATGCTGACTCGCGCCACTTTGAGCCGGACGCGACGACGGACGTCCAGGAGATGGAGGAGGTCCAGAGCGACGGAAGGGCGGCGAGGAAGCGGATCACTACGACGACCAACGTGGAGATGAGGACGGAGCGGCTGCTGAGGAATGGGACTTTGCGGGATCTGCCGCTCAGGGATCTAGAGAGCGACAAGAAGTCGACGCAAGGTCAGAGAAACACTACGTACCCGCCGCGGCAATGTTTGTGGAGGGGGGGGGGGATTTTTAGTTAACAAATTTTTAGAAGGAAAACGGATTTTAAGGACCATCCGTAATAACGAAAATAATCGACAAAATTTGATCAAACTTGGTAAAAATTTTGATCATAACTATTTATGTGTGCAAAATTTGGTCATCTCCGAATAGAAATTGTAATAGATATATATGCATGGAAAACATTGGTGTGTTCGTGTGTTTTGGCCCACACTGTATAAATAATGTAAACTTACTAACTAACCACCGTTTTTGTCGTCTAATCTGTTAATGTTCATGTTTTCACGCAGCCCTAGACGTTTGCAGCCTGGTGAGGATTGCACGAGCTGGTTTATACATAAATATCTGGCACGGGGTTAGCAGCTAGCGATACTGGTGTGTTTAACAGCCTTGCTGAAGGGTCTGTAACACATTGTTTCATAGTTGCGGGCACGGGGACTTGAACCCTGGTCCTCTGGATGCTTAAGTCCGACGCCTTAACCACTACACCACAGCCCCAAGCAAAATAATGTATTCGATAATAACAAACTCTTCACAGAAATATCTGGTAATATAAGTATCATAAAGGATATATTTAGATCAGAGCTTTTGATAAAAAAAAGCATAACAGAATATTTGTGTATACACAAAATGCCTTCAAATAGGCATTGATTTATCTCCTATAAAAGACACTTACCTGCAATTTTGAAAGCGTGTTTGTTGCATGTTTGACAAAGTTCATTTGTTGTACTTAAAGAGATCACACCAGGCGTGAAGAAGAGTAGCGAAGAAGTGAAGTCCCCCGGTGAACCATCGCCAAGGTAAGCCTGCTGTCCAGTGTCCACGATTCTACCTAATTTTGATTAAATACTAATCCACTCCAAACTGTTATGCGGTGTGTATGACTTTTTAAAACTCTTGAGCCGACTCTTGAGTATATTTGAATCAGAAAAAGTTGTGACGATGATGATAAATTTAAGATCGGAATGATTTGCTGTGACTACATTACATATCATAAAGTGTGAGTTTTATATAATTTAATTTTATAATGTCTTTTTGATTGATCATGATCGCTATTATAATTATCTGAATATATTGCTTTTTGAATCTTCACGTAGGCCTACTGATTATATACAGTTAGCCTACTTTAAAATATTTGTCTGCATTTAGAAGTGAAAATAATGATTGTAAAATTTTGATCTATTGTTTTGATAGAAGACTGTAATTTAGTGTGTCAATCAGCAACTATATGATCTGCATGAATAACGTAACTAGTTGTTATTTTATTATGACATACATTCAACCTATCAGACTATCAATTATATATTATTATTGTTAGCAATAACCTTCAATTGTTTTCCAGGATTGCTTGGTAGATTGATATTAAAGAGAATGGATTTAGCGAATGGAATCAAGAATCTGCATTTGAAGAAGACTTTATCATGTGTCACAGTGGAATCTCTCTGATCGCCTTATCTGTGTAAGCTTGTCTATTCTGAAAAGAATAGAACAGGTGCATGAAGGAAACTGCTCGTGTAGCCTATACTGGTATTTTGATTGCACACCAGTGTAACGATATAGACTTAACTTTTGCAGTTGCTTCATCACTTAAGAGGAAAGTAGTTTGAAATTTGTAGCCATTCAGAATTTTTTTGTAATTAATGATCTAATAAAGCTTCCTGCTTTTTTGAGGCTTGCTTGCTTGACTGGCTTTTAACCGTTGAGCTTTTTGCCTATTGTTACAAATAAAAACGCCGCATGTATGGTGGATGATTCTATTGATGATGCACATCTTTTCAATGAAATTGTTTGTAGTTTAAAAATATAATGAACTGAATTGTAAGTAGCGTGATGGATACAGGGTAGGTTACATAATTACTGACATTTATATGAGAAAGTGGGATGACGACATCATGGGCTTTGAGGGGTTAGCATTTAAACTCCTTGTCACTCTAAGTTAACAGTCTCACATCGTTGGTTTTTATTGTAAAATAAAAGGATGCTTGTCGATAGAAAATTATCCCAATGAAAAGGTTAGTTGCATAGATATTATTGTAATTTATTTTGTGTATGTATGTTGTGAGAGAATGATATTAATCAAGGGCTTCCGGTAACAAAATGGCAGCGTCGTTATTTTGGATTGGTAGCATTGAGTATAGGCCGCGAAGATGACGTCATACTATTTACATGTGAACATGACACTGGATATTCACCGGACAAAAAATCATACAAACCTGTGATTGGTGAAATCCGACCCAGATGTGGAATTGGGTCGAGTTCAGCCAATCACAAGTGCAAATTACACGGTGGCACCTCGATTCAAGACGTGTTTTTACTAATAATTGGTCAAATTAATTCTTTCCATTTTTTTTGTTGTCTTTACAGAGAATACTTCTAATTTACTATCGAAAGAATGAGTTTTGATTAACATGTAGTGAAATTTGTGGAGACTTAAAAGTTTCTTTTTCTATTAGATAGAATGCTAATTATTAAAGAATTCAACCAGATGTGAGTTTTGTGACGTCAGCGAATAGAATTTGTAAGGAACTTGTACTCTGCAACTTGGCTGTAGGCTAACATATAAGGAACTTGACATCCTTAAGATAATCATTAATGTTGCTGCATTACTTTTTCAAGCATTTAAAATATTTAAATATTTTAAATGGTACAATCATTGTTTTTAATTTGAGACATGATAGCTATTGCATATGCTGCAAGAAATACTTTTTCATTTTATCTAGTTCTCATCAACTGTAACATAGTTTGCATTGCTAACAATCATGACATTCTATCTGTAGTGTGTAGATTGTGCTTAACCTTTAAGCAGTTGTTAGGCTTACTTGTTCGCCCACTTGTTCAATGGAGAGTTTAAATTACATCTGAAATCATTAAGTCATCCGATCAATCACTGCAGTGAAAATTAATTTAAGATCTGTTTCCGCAATGCGATTGGCTGCTGAGATGTACATGTAGATCCACGGTCATTCAAAGATCTCTGATTGAGCAAATGGGGCTTAGTCTTTTAAAGAACTTCATAATTATTATTTTTGAGAAAGCTATCTCCGAAATCACGAGGGTTAATTTGTAAACTAGAGTTTTGGATCAGATTTGCCAATTGTTTACTGGATTTACTGGATTTACTGGATAGTCGCATTGAAGCCCCTCTCTCCGGCCTCACAGACGACTCTACCGCCAGCTCCTCCATCCCCCTGACGGCAGCCACGTGCGCATGTCCCTTCTTCCCCTCGCGCTCACGGCTCAACAGAGGAAGGAAGCAGCGTGCTGCTTATTTTAATCCCCGGACATATGGTCCGATAACTAGTGGCTTGCCTCAAAGGCCTCTCTCCTTATTATCTAATAAATACTTTCTCGTTTCATAGAACTATTTTCTCTTATCTAATATCCACACTGAACTTCAAATCATTCTTCCAACTGAGAAAAAATGTATCCTTCAAAAATTAATCATTCTGTAAATTTAAGGTCACTTAATTAATTTCTTCTTCAGAAAACTAAAGCGAATTGCTGTTATCGGTGACAATATTTTCTTTAAAAATTCTGGCACTTGCTATTCCTTCACTTCTCATCCTTCTCACCTCCTCCCTCAACTTCTTGTCTTCCTCT
>JAQIWG010002949.1:0-19043 GCA_034695025.1 Chamaedrilus cognettii | reverse complement strand
AACTTCATTTCTAAAGCCCGTAATGTTCAATTTCCTATCCCCGACCGACAACTTCATTTCTAAAGCCCGTAATGTTCAATTTCCTATCCCCGACCGACAACTTCATTTCTAAAGCCCGTAATGTTCAATTTCCTATCCCCGACCGACAACTTCATTTCTAAAGCCCGTAATGTTCAATTTCCTATCCCCGACCGACAACTTCATTTCTAAAGCCCGTAATGTTCGATTTCCTATCCCTGACTGACATCTTAATTTCTAAAGCCTATAATGTAAAATTTTCAATCCCCCACCAAAAACTTTATTTCTAAAGCCCGTAATGTTATGCGCGGGAGGGGTTTAAAGAAATGTAATGACCCCCGCCTTCCTGTTTTGAATTAACCTTAATTCAAAACGAATCTGTTCCTCGACTACATTAAACATTTTTATGCGGCGTTTTAAAGTTGCATTTTAAGCTTGTCGAAGAACATATATCTATCGACTAATGATAAATTAGATCTGCATGTACATCTGCATGACTCTGACATACAGACCTCTATCAACTGTATGGGACAGTATGCCAAACGTTTAGACTAACTGTTGTCGAATTTTTCTGCCAGGCACAGGTTGAAGAAAATAAGTACGTAAGACATCGGTGTTCTCAAAGACTAGGCCTACCTCGTGGCTATGACTACAGTTCACCAGTATCAAGACACTTTGATCACTGCCTTAAACCTATCACACTGAATCACACATCCAACCCCCTGATTTTCAAATGTGGTTACACCACTTGTGAACTACAGAGCACACTTGTAAAGTTGCAAGGCTGACAAATGAAAGAAGCTGGGCCTTGAGAACAGTCCAATGAACATAGTATTTGGACCATATTGATTTTATTTCATTTTATTTACTAAAATATAGCGAGTTTCTTCCGCGCGGAAGGGGGAGGGGGCGGGGGGGGGGCAGTGTGTGACTGACTTTCAAAGTAACAAAGAGATCCCAATCTAAATGCACGCTGGCATGAAATAGGCTTACTACAATTCTTGCAGAGGGCGTGGCCTTCTTTGATTTTATAACACGTTAGATATAGCCTAGTGGAATGACATATTTTACGTCAAAGGACACATAATTATGTACCCTATATAAAGTTGCAGCTCTGTTAGCAAATTCATAAAAAATGTATTTTATTCATATCCATAATTTTTGTACACAATTAATGAGTCAGGATAGAGAAAAGAGAATGGCTTAAATTTAGTTATAGTGCTCGATCTCGAATATGAAAATCTGCAGTTTGACCCGGGCTGACACTTTGAGAAGGCCTACAGCAGCTCACTCATTGCCCTCATTCAGGGCAATTCTAATCGCCGTGATGATCACTAAGATGACACTTTGTTGAGTTGCTATGGCTGACTAACTACAGTGTAGTTATTATACAATGTCCATCGAAACGTTGCGCGAGCTCAATATGGCATTTTTTAGTGTAACAGAGTCGTAACGAATCGTTAGCATGTAGATGGTGTGCTAATCGGGGCTTTACCAGTTCCTAAAATTATACCTATTGATCACAGTTCACTGCGAGAATGCTACTAGCCATTGTGTGCGTTTATTATGTACTGGAAGCAAAGAATGAAATCGGCCGTGCTATCGAGCCAGGCTGGGGTTGGGTGGGGGGGGGGGTGGGGGGTGGGTAGTTCACGGCTCACTCAGAGAATGCTATCAGCCATGTGTGTGTTGGTTACATAACGCAAAGCAAACGATCAAATTGCCGTGTAGGCCTATACCGATCCAGGCTCAGTTCTGGCAGGCCAGTTGTGTACACATTGTGAACCTAGGCTACCGGTCCGCTCTGGTCGGTGATTTCGATGTTATTCTGAACTGTGATTTCCAGGTCGGCGAAACCCTACGGACTCGGTTACGGTACGCTCACGGTACAGCTGCTATCTATAAAATTGACTATAAAGGTAGGCTAACATAGCCTAATAGATAGAACAGATATCAATAAAAGTTTGAAACCTTTAGAACCCATTTAGGCACCTGCAATAATTCACGCAAAATAGGCGTAGGGTTTCATCCGGGAAAAAAAATTCTAAATCTCGTGATTGTGAATAATGACTTATTTTTGACAATTCAGAAATTTATTATGACAAATCATTGTCACGAATTTGCAATTAAATTTGTGTCTGCAGCAAGTCCCAGTAACAACCAATCAGCAACTTTTTCGTTTATTATTATGGCTAATGAATTTGATAAAACAGTAATGAAAAACTGCCTCAATAATAATATTATTCGTCTCCATAACGTTGAATACCGAATACCAGGGGTCACAGTGGAAAGCAGGAGGTCGGGAGTCCCATTGTTTAAAAAACGCCAAATAAGTTACAATGGCAAAATAAATGCCTTTTGTTCGCCATTTTTAGGATCCCAATATTATTGAAAGTGCCGGGTCTCAGATTCAAGGTGCCGGGTCCCACATTTGAGGTGGCGGATCCCTCAATATGAGGTGCCGGGTCTGAAACCCGGCGCGACCCGGTGCCGGCCCACTTAGCTACTGCTGAATACATGGCTTGTAGGCCTAGGCCTACGTGATACGCTCAGAACCCAAATTTTTGCATGGGGGGCTTTAAAACCGAAAAACCATAGCAGGGGGGGGGGGGCTTGACACCTCCAAAAAATAATAAATTGGTGTCAAAAATTGACTTAGATGGACGTGTCTTAAATTAAGTGGGGGGGGGGGGGGCTTGAGACTCAAATTGTAGGGGCTTAGCCTCCCCAAGCCCCATTCTGGCGCCGCCAGTGATTGAAATGCATGATCATAAAGAGTTTTTGACGACACAGTAGAGTACATTGTATATTTTCTTTTGCTTTTTTTGCCTATTAGCCTAGGCTAGCCTATATAGTAGGCCAGTTTGCTACACTTTTTGTGAATTTAAAGATAATTCTATAGGGCCTAAAGGGTAGCAAGCTAAACGCCTACATGTAGCTTTCTGCTTAGTAATTAGGCCTATTCCTTTCAGCGTTCTATTGATTTCTTTTTCATCAACAATGGTGTTTGTTAGCCTCACAGTAGCATAAGCTCCCGCCCCGTAGAATTGGGTGTGTCCTTTCAGACAGAGTGGGTTTGACGTCTGGCGTGCGCGACAATCAGATATGTTTTGTGTGCGCCCAACAAACGACTCGTTGACACGCGCCGCAGGGGTTCCAACAAGTCAAGGCTATATTTGGAAAAGCAAATTATATCCAGTCGAAATTTCACGCAACTTTGAGTTCTTTCTTCATGCAACATCAGTGCATCACTCCAGGTCTGCCTGCACGGCGTTGTCACTTGAAACAGTTTGTGGGCTGTAGACCATGCACGCACCTCTAGTCCGCAGTAGTAATATTGCAGTGTGAATCGCGTCGTTTAGCCTTTGCTATACATGTACACGTAGGGACATTATAGCCTACCCCGCTTGAAATTTGAAGCCTTGGTTTATTTTAATGTCTATTAAAAATGCATAGGCCTACATACCACATTTCTGCATCGTCGCTGTTGCGAATTGAAGATTTCACAACACTTTGAGTGCGTTAACTTGGCACGCAGTTAAAACGGACGCAAAATGCTATATTCACTCACTTTGCCTATACATAAAAATTATACATGTAGGCCCACGACCGTCGTTGCTTTGCGAACTAAATAGGGCCTAGCGATGAAAAATCCATATTTCAATCTATATTTCGGTCGAACCCGATTTTTAGAGATGAATATTGTCGGCCCTACATGTAGGTTATACTGTTTTAACTGATCGACCAAAGCGGCATTTACTCAAAGGTAGAACGGTTTTGCATTATAACTATGTTATCAAATCATTTTAAAATAAACCACTAGTAACTGTTGACCACTCATAGGGCTATAGCCTGCTTGTAGTTTGTTGTAGAATAAGAACACTCGATCAAATTCCCTACGATCAACGTTCAACGTATAGCCCGCGCCTATAAAACTGACTTGGCACCAGAGCGAGTATTTTTTCATCTGATGTAGGTAGCTTACTTAGGCCTACTTACATTTTCAAATACTCCGCAAGTAACGCTACTGTTTTACGATCTCTTACTCCCTCTTATCTATTAAACAATCTCCCATGAGTCCCCTCACATTACTGCGCTACTTTATTACTCGCTCTTGCTCTATATTCTCTATTACTACAGTAGGCTAATCTCTCTCTCCTGTGTCCACGCAAAGAGTAATCGACTCGAATCAGCGAGTCACCGACTCGCTTAATATTTACCAAGACAATACCGCGAGCTAATTATCGCTCGGCAGAGACCCAAGCGGGTCTCCGAACGATCTAAAATTGAATAATCCACTGTGTCAGGTTCCAGTTTGTCTAAGCGTTCCTTTCCACGATGCAGTTTTTTACATGCAATTTTGCATGCAATTTTGCATGCAAAATTGCTTGAAAAATATGCATGGTTGAATGAGACGCTAAAAGTCTAACAGTCGATTTCATAATCGTTCCTCAACTCCTACCTCGACTCTTACCTTGCCCTAGAAAGACAATTTAACAGCAGCCCATAACTGCCATTCAAAAAAGCTTTTTGCTTACTCCATTTGAATTAATATACCACGTCGTTAATTTAACGTGACGTCATAGATTTAAAGAAAAATGATTTTCTGTTTTCACTGATTTTAAATTATAGTGATTTTTTGTGGAAAAAAATTTGTGCCTTTAAAATTTGGAAATAAATTTAGAGTTTTTTTGAATGGCAGTTATGGGCTGCTGTTACATAGTCTTTCTATGTCAAGGTGGGAGTCGAGATAGGAGTTGAGGAACGACTATGAAATCGAGTCTAATTCATCAAACGGTAGATGACTGTAAAACATAAAATTTTCGCGTGCAAGTAATATTGACGAATTTCGCAAATCTGCTAAACTCGCGAAAATGACATGCGCGGAAACATCGCTTGCGTGGCTATTTTATACTGGACAATCCTCAAAAACGCGAAAATTAAGTACAATCAAAGTTCTAACGGGCAAAATCGCAAAAAAATTACATATAGCACAAATTGCATGTTCTACAGTATTGGCGACCGTATGATGTTGGTCTGCGTGGGTGTATCTGTTATACGTTTATAACCTTTTCAGATTTGCATGTAAATCTATATTGCAATCTAATTGCTGTAAAACACGAAATTATCTCGTGCGTGGAATTTTGACGAATTTAGCAGATCGGTAACACTCGCGAAAATTACATGAACGAAAAAAATAACGCCACAGATGTGCGAATATTACAAAATCAAAAACGCCGAAACTATCCGCATTAAAATTTATGAGATACAAAATCGCGAAAATAACATACAGCAAAAATTTCATGCTCTACATTCAGATATCAAAGTTTTATATCTATTATCATCGCTCCAATCCGTTTTCGTCTCCCCGGCTCAAAGCGCACTCTTCTGCGTTATTTGCACTAATGCGGTTAAATGCACACTATATTTCTCTCAATTGCTCGCGGTCACACGACTAAATCTACCGTCTAAGTGGATTCAAAGACTAACGCACAATAGCGATATATCAAAGGATTTTTAAATGGATAGACCTTGCACTTGGTCTGCATTTTCCGCAATGCATTGGGCCGCCAAGGCTCTTTGACATCAATAAAATTACCGTTTCCGGCTACACCGGACGTGTTCATTGTCTCGGCTACAACTCTTCTCGTCTCTTCTCGAAAGCCGACCAACAAACATAACCAAGGCGTCAACTGCGTTTTGAAGAGACACATACCGTATGCAATAAAATTGTAGGCCAAACTATTAAATTTCGTAAGCGAGGTAGGCATAAGCTAGTGCAGACATCAAACATAAAATTTGTAGCTTACACGCAGCCAGTGGCGTCGCCAAGATTTTAGTTCAGGTGTGGCGCATGAAAATTTAGCAAAATATAAAAAAAATTATCGGGGAATTTGCATTTTTGGCATAATCAAACATTCGACATTTTAAGCTGCTGTACCTATTACCTAATAGAAATAGTAAAGGCGGGTTTTAAAAATTCATTGCAGTAATGATGGGCTGACGAATTTATAGGTTATACCTATACATAGGCTATAGCTTACGTATAGGTTTATTCAAGTAGGCCTAAATAGCAATTTTACATTTATCTGAAAGTTGCCTCCAAACAATTTTACGTTAGACGTTTAGGTGAGGCGTGCGCCACAGTGACACTTTATTCTAACAGACGGCGACGCCACTGCACGAGGCCTTTGATCCACAATACTGAGTCGAGCAGCAGATTGAACTAAATTCTTTGCCTTGGCTGAATGACGGACCCACTTTCAAGCCGCTTTAAATTCACTGCAAATTGCAACCATCCTCCCTTCACTTTTGAGCAGGCTTGCGAAATCGAATCGCTTGCTCGATATGACATTGTAATAGAGTTTCAATCCACAATTCGCCGCTCAGTTGCGAATAGTCGTCGTTAACTCTAATCCAGTCTCTATCTCTTAGATGTCGTTCATGCGTCATTTGGCCTCGTTCTTGTTCCATTCTTGCATTGTAGCGAGGAAGTTAAAAAACCGGAAGCGAATGCAAGAACATCAACCGCTTCGATTACTCAGCCGCAGAACGGCATCAGGCTTTGCTTGACTACGTCCAAGGCCTTTTTATTCTGGCCGCTAAGGACCTAACGTGTCCAGTAATTCTTCCAAGGTTACCACAATGCACGTAGACTTGATAATTTAAGCTGAAATAATTAAACATTGAAATTCGAGAAACATCATTCTAGAAATTTAAGGAGAAGCCGCATCAGTCATGGCAAAATTTTCAATAGCTACAAATTTTAAACAAGATCAGTAGGCCTGATAGTCATGATAGAAAATCTATAAAGAGAATAACGATTTTAGATCGCTCAAAATGGTATAGAATTAGTTTGGCGATAATTATTTAGTAGCATTTTGTTGCAAGTCACCACACTGCAGTTAGAATTGAATGATCAGAAGTCCGGACTCCTGACAACGCTAATGTTGCGCAGCTAGCGCGAGTCCACATTTACATGCACTGCCTTGTTCTTTATCAGCCGTTGCAATGGCGTTGCCATGATTTCATTTTGAAGGACTGGTGAAATTGATCTTTGAAAAACTTATCGCAAGGTGAATTGTCTTCACCGTATGAACGCGTCTGATAATTCACCTGACAATCGCCTTCGCCAATCAGTTGGGGGAAGTGATGCTCATGCAAGAGTCAAAGTCGTCAAAAAATCCATCTAACCGGCATATACCGTCAGAGAATAATCAAAGGGGTTAAGGGCACAATACAAAGCCAGAATCTTTCATGCCCCTAGCAAATGGAATAATTTATAATTTCCGCAGGGGGCGAGTTTCAGTATTCATGGCTCCCGGCCCTATCCACGCCACAGTTCATTTAGGCCTACATCTGTTTCATTATACAAACCACTTTCTTTGCGGGGAGGGGAGCCTGTAGCTGACATAGGCCTGCTAGCTTGATACTACTGTAACAGCCACATCTAAATGAATCGTCCTGATTTTATTTGAAACGAACTACACCAAACCACATTCATTTGAAGCATTTCAAGGTCGGTTCCGTAACCCAAGTATAAGATGCGTTAATGCAGGATTCAGCAGTTCACAATAAGGGACAGGGTAATCATTCTTTTCAGAACTGGAGACCATACTAAGTTTTGTCGGAAAAACTCATAGGCAGATGGGGGTGGTCGTGATCATGTCAGAAATTTTCAAGAGCGTTTTAGGGGTGCATTTTTCCTTTAAATCTGTTTTAGATAACTAGATATATATTATATTTGATATACTCCTTTTCAGAGTTATCTATTCATCTAATTATCTACTCATAGCTCCACTACGCACTGCCTAGTCTAGTGTTAGCATAATGCAAACTTTCATCTGATTCCTGAATTAATCGCTCTGTTGCTTTGTTCTCGATGGTTTGGCGCTAAAGGTGCAAATAAGCAACGGCGGTCATAAAAAGATATTGAATTTTGAAAGTTTGGGCTCAAACTATAAATCACCATGATACTGTCAGTTCTAACGGCACATTACAAAGTATTTATGTGCATTACTGTTGATGTTCATTACAGTCCATTTGACTAACATTGTCTGCGATTCATTAACAGGCTGCAAATAAAGAGAGGGCACGATTTTTACTGCTTTTGTGCACTTCTATCTCCCACTCATGCATATGTGCACCTTTAGCTCTCAATTTTTTTCGTTAATCCTGTGCTTATGTGCACCTTCGGCTCTCAATTTTTTTTTATTCTGTGCTTATATGCACCTTTAACGCCTGGCCCTCAATGATATTTATAAATATCATTGATGGCCATTGATGATATTTATAAATATCATTGAGGGACCGATAAATCGGTCCCGAAACGTGCTACCGATATGCTATGTATTGCAATGACATCGTTTATGCACCTTCAGCAGTAAACCACGCTGCATACTGAATAGACACGCTTATAGCTGCGTGCTAATGTCCTACGCCCCTACGGTACATTCTGAAGCGAGGTCGGCACTGGTTACAACAGCAACTTTCTATTGGTTAATATTTGATGGAGGCCGAGCCTGATTAAACTATGTATGACCAGTCAAGGAGCGGAAATCAAATTTCATTTTCCAAACTTCTATCAAAATAATTGAAATGCTCTTATCTGATTTGGTCACACCTATCTGGCTTGATGACACCTCATTCCTCAGACACCAATTCATTATTTCTTCCCAGGTTATTGCCGAATATATCATTAAGGAATGCCACCTCACAAAACTTCACAGCGCGCCGCAGTCACCGCGAAACCCCTCCCTCCCACTCGACTCGCTCAGCCTACCCCCTCCATCCCCCTCCATCCCCCTCCTCCCCCCTCCTCCCCCCAGCCTCCGCCAACACCCCCGACCCCCTCGTCATCCCCCCCGGGGACTCCCTCCAACTCGACTCCACTGATCTCCTACTCAGCCTCCCGCTAGCCCTCGAACCGAACCCCTTCTCCGCCAAACACCCCCTGCACAGCAACCTTCTGAACCCGTCCCTGAACGTCGAATTATAGAACGCGTACAAGAAAGGATTAATAGATGAATTAATGTAGCCTAGCCAGAGGCAGGCTAGATCCAGCTGGGAGGGGATGGTCAGGGATGCAGGGAGGAAGGGCTTAGCGGTGAAGAGGACGAAGTAAGGAATCCAACAGATGGCGAAGGCGAGGACGACTGAGGCTAGATTGACGGTAGCCTTGCGGTCGCTGACGATGCGGTGACGCTTCTGTTGCTGGACGTCTTGGCTCGGGCGAGGTTTGATGTGGAGGCGCGCGAGCGAGCTACTGCGTGCTTTACTGATCTGCAGCGGCATAAACCAGCTTCATAATTTGGCTAGACCGACATAAAACTGCCAGATTGTGGCGACGTTCTGCCCCCCTCCTCCCCCCCCTCACACCCCTTTCCCAAGTGTTGATTTGATGTTGTCGTTTTGTAACACTACATGGCCATTCATTATTGTAGACAAACTATGACACAATTTCTTACACTTTACCGGTAGACTAACTGAATTTGTGCTTATGTTTAATTTCGACTGAGTTATCGCGAATATCGCTAGGGGGTCATTTTTTGACTCACTTCTAATGTATATCCTGCGAAGAGCCAAAAGCTAGATGAAGCTTACTGCTTGCCGACTTCTCAGCGAACTCCTATTGCGCTTGCAAGTCTTGCTAGCGTGCTTGGTAAGTAATTGACACGTCATACTGATCTCATTCTCGCTCTCAAAATGTGTAGCCTATTCGCCGATGTCACGGACGCGCGTTTTAAAAATGTAAACGAATAGAGCAGTTATGCTATAAATAGATTTGAACTTAATTAATAATCTTCTCTCCCTTTGTGATAAATACAAAAATTCTTACGATGCCTCGATCACATTTTGATCGAGTGATCGAGCAGGTTTTGGTCAGACTTTTCTGAAAGCTTGAGTATAAATGTTTAGATGTCGTCAAGCGTATTGCGATCTAACGTCTACTCTACATGTATCTATTGAATCTGACTGTTTTTCGTGTAGGACAATTCATTAAAATTAATTTTTTGCACTTTTCTCTTATCTGCTGTACGAGTGTTTATTGCTGCACTTTTTGCCTGTTTGTTATTGTTAGTATGTTATAATGTCTGACCTCGTGTCGAATAAAAGCTTCATATATTAAACCCAATTACGTATGCTTAAACCAAACTATGAACCAAGTCAAGCCTTAACAAACTAACCCTAAAATAGCCAAAATTGAGAGTGTTCTATACACAGAAACTTGTTGCATTTTCAAATTGCCCATGCACGGAAGGTGGTCTGCTCGCTGCTTGGAATCTGTTTTCGAAAACAAGTCCGCTCAAGTATTCTAAACCCCTGGTCTGGTTACGAAAACATTATTTTTTCGATATTCTTAAATTACCGTTAACACCGTCTCAGCTCTTTCCATTTCGCAACCTTTTCAAAACTAGCATCGGATAGAATTAAATTCATATTAGTTGTAATTCGACAACAAGATTCGTTCAGAAAATTATATTGGCACGCTATTTCCAACCATATTGACTGTAGCATCATTTTAATTCTTTTTGTAATATCAGAAACTCAAACGAACACGAAACAACCTTCAATTAAACCCGTTACTATGCCTGTAGAGTGCAGATGCGAGGCATTGATATATAAGGTAGGCCACTAGGCATTTTAGATGGCTAGGCATTTTAGATGGATACCATCAAAAGCAGACGTTCTTGATAGAAAAGGTTACGTGCTGTTAGTATAATACTCTGTGACACTGGCCAATCTCAGGAAGTGGACGCAATTAAGGAAGTCTAAATGGCTCATGGAAAGGTTAAGAATAACCGCGCGTGGTCGTGTAATAGCTCCATTAATCTATTATCATACTGATATTTAAATGTCAAATTTACCTACGCATTAGAAGATAAAAGTAGAAGTCAAGCGCAAAGCCGTTATTTCGGTAAATAACAGTCTATTAGGCACTTCCAAGTCAAGGCATTGTATTTGTGCCATCCTCGCCAACCTACAATTAAGCACAATTAAGATATCAAAGTATGCCAATTGTGCTTCAAGTCAGTACTTTTTTGTAATTTGACACGCTTCTTTTATACCATAGTCAATAAATTAGTTTTTTTGCAATAACGATGCTCTTCTGAGAGATATACTGACGATGTCGGACGCCAGGAACGCGAGGAATCACAACCGGCTTGTGATTCAGTTCCAGAAAATTCTTTTGCGTCTCGTAACTCATTCAAAATGCGTTGCTCGTACGATCGTACCATAATAATGTTCATGGAAGTCCCATATGTAGTTCCTGTTTTTTTCAATCATATTGTTGTTGCGTTGCAGTAAATTTCACATGCTTTCTTAACCCCTAGTCGGATATTTCAGTTGAAATTCATTAGCAAGATGGCGCTATTTTGAAGCCTCTACTTTATCCCTTGTCAAGCTTTCTTTTTCCTTTCGAAACGAACTCACGATGCTGACAGAAATCTTTCCCCTAACTTTCATAACCTACTTCAAACCGAGTGGACCCAAAATGACCCCCCAACGGGCCCCCCAATATTGATTACGACGCGCTAAAATATGCCTCTTCGCTAAATTACTATGCAAATTCATGCCTTTCCCCCAGTGGCCCCACCCCGCCCCCCCCCCACAGTTGTGCCCCCCCCCGCGGCCGGCCGGGGTCAGGGGCCCTAACGTCGGCACTGATAATTAAGCATTGCGTGCAATTGACAATTTGACCGCACATTTAGACACAACTAGGCTCACCTTTCCGCCGCAGCAACCGATCGCCCGTCCAAATCCAAGCCCCATCTCCACACCTCCCGCTGTCGCAGAGGGCGGCAGCGAGGCGTTAGAGGCGCGCGTCGCACTGTTGATCTCCCGCACCTGCGCACGTGAAAATTGACCTTATACACGCGCCAGACGAGATTTTTCAAATACTTTTGTTAAAACGCTTGTATTGCAAACGCTAGTATTTCAAACGCAAGCCACACTGTGATTTTCAGATGCTTGAACTATAAAACAAGAAATTTTCGCGTGCGTGTAGCCTAATTTTGGTGAATTTCTCGAATCGGGCATACTCTCGGAAATTGCATGAGTGAAAATAAAGCTGCAGAAAATAGGCAAGTATGTAATCGGCAGTCCTCAAAAACGCAAATATTTTTTGCAGCAAAATTTCTGAGAGGCATGACCACCAAAATAACATGCAGCAAAAATGTCATGCTTTACAGTACCGTATATAAAACACAACGTTTAGCATGCCGACATTAGAACCGACAGAAGATCGACTAGTGATACCAGTGGAACAAAATGTAATATCCCAGATTCCGGGACGGGCATCTTTGGAAAAGAAATCCTTAGATTGTATTTTTCCAAAAAATATCCCTAGCTGCAGTTATAAAAGAAGCTGTTTTATAAAAAAATATATCAAAGATATCTGACGATTACCTTGAAAATCAGACCTCCTAATCATCCGAAATATCCCTAAATCTAGTGATATAGCCCAAGCAATCGCATCACTGAGAGAGAGAGTAATTTTGATCTCGTCTTTGAGCTGATGTCGACACGCGACGTTTTGAAATACATGTATTTGAAAAACAACTTGCTTTTCAAGCGCAAGCGTTTCAAAAGCAAGATTCGTGTTTTTCGAGTCTCAGCGTCTGACTGGGGTGTTATACACTTCTCTCATTGTTACTGAATCCGACGTACAGTTAACTTTTAATTAAAGGTTAATTACAAGGTTTTTTTTATTTTCAGCGAAGACATAGGATTGATTGCAAGTTGGACACAATCGATGCAATAATTGTCGCTCAGCTTATTGTTGATTGACATTTTGACAGACAGCCTCCGGCATAACAGATTGATTTTCTTGCGTCGGAATTAATTTAATAAGCTGCGCAAATCCAACACGAAGGGTCGCATTATGTGAAGCATCCTTATGCGTACAGAGGCCTACGATATCGATATGTCTCGCAGATTAAATCGATTGACGCAAATCAGGCGCGTCCATGATCCAGGATGCAATTTTTCAACACGCTGAACTGATTACTGAACGTAATGCGGTTCGGTACAGACAATTACAACAACGATGTCGACATCATCAAATAAACACAAATTTCGAGTTCAAACTAAATAACCCATCCTCAAATTAAAGCGGTAGCCTGGTCGCGAGGCGCTAAAGAGATATGAAGCAGTGAGAACATACATAATTATTCGGAACACGCTTTCGATAACCACGCCAGAACTATACATTAAGGATCTAGAAAGCCTCTCACCTGCCGACGCGTGATCTGCAGCACCCTCACGTAGACGCCACAGACGACGAGCAGCGGTGCAAAGTAGGTCCCCAGGGCGACCACGAGCACGTAGGGACGGTTGAGCCCCAGGGAGCAGGACGTGGGGGCGAGCGAGTTCTGCACGGCACCGTCCGGGGTGTTCCAGCCGAGGTGGATGGGCAGGAAGGCCATGGCGAAGGAGAAGCACCAGATGGCGGCACTTACCTTCCAGACGATGCGCGAGCTCATCGTGCTCTGGTATCTACATAATTATTGTCAGAGCTTTTAATGTATAGAAATCATTTTATTTGTCACTGATACAATTTACATCAGCGCAGTACGAGAGTATTATAAACAGGACATACGCCCAATGGTATCTAAAACCCACTTTAGTATTAAAAATTCAACATAATTGTAAGCCGCTCTAAACAGTTGCGACTTGAGCTTAGCTTTGAAAATATCGAGCAAGTGCGTCGACAGTCATACTGCTGAAGCAGCGATAAATTGATATTGTCGTGATCTTGTAGAGAGCTAGGCCTACGTGTAGGCTAGAGGAGCTATTGTAAAGAATTGAAGTGAGAGCCTGTGAAAGTCTATTGAAGGAATCAAAGTTTCTCTCCCTTATTGAATGCTCCATCCAATTTAATCCAAGATTTACGAATTCATTTCAGGGTGGTGTCGTTATTAAAGCATCGTAGAACAATAAGCGGCTAATGACAGTCCAAGAGACGGCCGAACGAAGGCAGCAATGCATGCCTGTTTATGAGATCATCATCGAACTGTCCAGGGTCTGATGGCATTCAAACGTTTTAATGCGCTGTCTTTGTCCTTTCTGCTCGTATGACGTGTATACTGTACATAGGCTAAAAGTACATAGAAGGCCTACCTATATGCACAGTAACTGTTAAGTGCCCGTAAGGACAAAGATGCTGTTTAATGGCTGACACTAACCTGTGCTTTATAGATTTGAACTGCTATATCCTACTCATCGGGTAGGCGGTAAGGCATAATACTGGTGAAGATATCAATGAATGGTGGTGGGTTATCAGATCTGAAGGACCGTGTACAAAGATTATTATGCACCTACCTCGGTGCTCGGCGATTATGGCTCAGTTCCTCGGAGTCAAGCAAAGAATCGCTCCCCCTTCTTTAGTAGCTTTTTACGACTCGCTTGGGGAGCTCTGAGCTACAAGCCAATTATTTGTTCTAGCCTACGGCTCGGTGGGGGGGGATATGAACGAGGCCATATAATTCTCACTGCATTCTATGCTCGCTCTTTGTGGAGTAACAATAACGACATTGGGTTTATCACACGTTATATTGTCCAATCGGTCAGAGTTCATTTAAGCCCTGATGCAATCGGCGTAGCGTTGCGCCTCCTTCGTAAGAAAGTTGCGTCATACTACGCCTGCGCCTTTGAAAATAGGAGTAGACCTAGCCTACAAAAACGCGGTGACACAAATGCCTTAGCAATGGGAGGGGGGGGGGGTATAACTGAAATATTCAGCGCCATTTTTAACAGTCATTGTTTGGATTCCTGCATAGTATAACTAACTAATAGGCCAAAGCAAAACAAAATCCAAAAGAGAGGAAAGAGTAATACAAGGTCTATACGCTTTGTTCTTTGATTTTAACGCGAAATGTCACGCCTACCGTTTCTAATTTGGCATACTAAGTCAACAAAGCCTTGTTTTAGTCGTACTAAATTTATATTAACCCTGCCAGTGGCTACGAAAGCGATGTTTTTGAGGTGTCTAATTGCTGAAAGACTAAAATAGCTGGAAAACAACTCAGATGCACTTATATAGACATGAGTGCTACACCGGCTAACACCGGTATAAGTAGTTGACACCGGTATCGATCACCGGCACAGACGTAGTCTTTCTTTGGAAGGTATTATAGGACGATGATAGTTCTAAAAGGGGAACGTTTTGACCATAGCAGAAGATGTAGAGTGATTAGCAGAGAGACTATGAAGCTACGAAGAAATGCGAAGAATTGCGACTGATTAAATTTTTGATGAATGGATAGTTGTATGAACAGCAGGTGTCAATTTTAATCTCATGTTGTCACTTCACTATTTAATAACAGACTGACAGACAGTCGCCAATTGCACCGTAGAATGGTCGTTTCACATCCGCCAGGATAATATACTTACACCTAGGGCTATGAAGTAATAAAGGGTGAATTTGATACAGGGCATAATGAAGACAAAAATCATCGATTCTCTTTAGCGCTATCAGTGCACATTCAAGCCTTCTGAGCTCAACGACCACTTTTATTAAACAACGCAAATGTTTATTGGATAACGGATCCTAGAAGTGGACCATGGCAGCTAGAGGATTTTGGAGAAGGAAGGAATACGGAGGTTGCATCAAGTGCACGACCCATTTACAGGCCCGTTATTGAATCGGGGAATGAAGGAAAATCGATGATAATCGATCCAGTCGCGAATCGATCATCGCGCAGTGAGCCCATCAGGGGATAGCTAGACGGCGCCCTGTATGGTAGGACTTCTCAACCGGTGTTCCGCGGAAAGCTAGTGTTCCAAGGCGAGTAGCCAGTTGTTCCGCAAACCAGCAGACAAATCCTCAAAGAAAGGAGCTAGTAAAAATTGAAATAGTAAAAATATAAATGAATAAAAACACAGCAGAAGAAGAATTGAAATTGTTGAAAAAAGATCTGCAATAACTCGTTCATAATTAGTGGCATGTATGTAAAAAAATTACTAGAAGAACACAAACACTGAAATGATTCATTTCTAATTACAAGCCCCCACTTTAGTCCTAACGATTCTTTACTCAATGTTCGTACCCCAGCAAGTCGGGGAACAAAGAATAGACTTGCAGCCCAGAGATCCCCGGGTGAGTCGTAAGAGGCGACTAATGAAAGAGGAGCGGTTCTGTAGTGGCCCTCTTACACAGAACCGGACTGTAATAGTCTTCTTTACTACACACGATCCTTAAAATTCAACCTCCCCCCCTTCCCACGAAATGTTCGAGCACTTCTCGTCATCAAACTCAGTGCCCCCGTGGGGCCTATTGTCACTTGGTGTTCTCCAACCCTTTCAAAAATGGAGTGTTTCTCGTAGGAGAAAAGATTGAGAATCCCTAGTGGATGAGATTAGGCTAATATAGGAGCCTCTCTGTTGCGTGTCGGACACTGCTCGTATTTGCACACACATGCAGATCCAATGATTAATACCCGGTGTCCAAATAGTAATGAGAACAATCCGATAATAAATCGTCAACAGCAAAGAGAACGTCGCGAACGCTTAATAATAGCTCGAGCGACAGAGCTTGAAACAAATGCGCGCCATAAATATTACGATCGCGGACTTGGCGGCATGAAAAAAATCAGATAATTTATTATTTAATGTCCTTGCATCTGAGCACGCATTAAATCATTAGGGGAATCCCGTACAGTACCCGGTACACACTGCACGAGAAAAACAAACACAGGCGGTTGCAGCATTTTATTTATGAGACTGAGTAAGAGGTGAGAGAAAGAAATATGTAAGTCGAGTGACAAAGTGAGATTCACTATTTTAAAAATAAATCGGATTGTCTGCGGACAATGTGAGTAGATCCATATGATAGCAATTAGAGGCTTTCAGGCCTATGTCCTAGCCTATTTACGGGAAAGAGTTTTGATTTTTGAAATCTTTGAGATACGCTAGTCCAGTGCTATTCAATAGGCGGCCCGCGGGCATAATCCGGCCCGCGAAGGGCTTTTAAGTGGCCCTCAAAGGCTATCCATAAAAAGTTGAAGCATGTTTTGATTCATTAGATACACATAGCCTGAGTGTAATATATATATCAACCACAGCCAATGCATCTAAAATACAGTTGGAATCATAGCCTGCTATACTAATTTAGTATTTACAATCACATATTCAACATATTGGCTATTTATAATATCAATTAATTGCATTGAACTTTATTATTCATTAGGCCTATGGTTTATTACGCAATCCAGCTTTTGGAATGGCTCCGGCCCCTCGAAGCCGTTTTAGATTTTAATGTGGCCCACCATGCAATTCAATTGAATACCCCTTCTTTAATACTTTAATACGTTCTTTAATACACCTAGTCTTTTATCCGGACCTTGTACGCTGTACGCCATCCCTTGAGCAAAATAAAAATATTTTGTTGCGGGTTTCTTGATTGGTAGACCGATAAGCCTGCCGTAAGCGGTTGCACATTTAATCTCTTGAAGAGAAAAAATAACAAAATTAACAAGCGGCTTCATGCATAGCTACCCTGTGCACCTACCACGCCGAATTGAGAATATACATGCAACTTTGACTACCGTGACTGTAGCTAATACCGAAACCCTAACGATAACCTATCGCTAACCATAATCTAGTCCCAACCCTAACTTGCTAACAATAACGAAGCCCTAACCCTAGATAATACTTAAATAATACTTCGTCGCGTGGATGTTTGATAATTGCATTATATTTGAGTAGGGGTATACGCGCACAGGACCGCATTGGAGAATCATGCTGAACGACGTACGTCATTGTAACAATAGTACCGGATACGCGACACTATCCGCGAAACAATGAAATGCTACGCAAGTTTCAAAGTCGGCGCCATCAGTCTTCCTAATTGATGTACCGATAATGACCGAGAGTTTTTGCGATAGAGGATGACAGGCTATGACAGATAGTGACGGGTGGCATACGACCAACGACAGATTGTGATCGATGTACTGATAGTCCTCGGGAAAATTTACAAATCGCATGTAAGTAGCCAAAGGTTTTCGAATCCACAAGATTTTTTGTTGCAATATTTCGCAAATATTCCAAGAAAAATGTGCAAAAACTCGCTGATTTGGAAAATGTTACATAACTGTCAGAATGTACATAACAGGCATTAATTTGGTCAATAAACTATGTCACGCTTCGGGGGTAGGGTTGACATAATATGACAATATTTTTTGTGACAGGGGGAAGGAGAAGGGTATTGCTATGCGAAATATCACGTACAGTTTCGCTGGTTGGGAACTAAAACTGTTTTTGGCGAGTGAAGCAAGAGAAAAGGTTAGTCTCGCTTCTAGAGAAAAGACAATGGCCAGAAGGAGGAGGGGGGGGGGGTAGCTGTTAGTGGGGCACACTTTATTCAGGGTATCTCGGTCTAAAATATTCCTATATTACATTTCTTTCAAAAAATATTCAAAGATCCCATTATAAAATGCGCCAATTTAATTAATAATTTGCTGTCCCAAGACATCCGGAGATAAAAATCAGATTACCTAATCGCTGAAAAATGATTTTGGCCCTATCCCAAGCAGTGGCATTGCTGATTAACGTGCCTCATTTTGTCCCTCCGCGGAAGATCCGTGAGATCCGTGAGATCCGCTTATCTGTCAACAAAGTCTCCTGCGGCACTGGTTGAAATATCATGGGCGAAATATGTTTCTAATTAAAAATCGAAGAATCAGCCTGCACGTAACGCTGACGCTATCATGTCGTTACACGACAATGCGGAATTAGGCTACAGCACCCCCTGCAGGCTGGGGAACAAAAGTTGCATTGCAACCCAGAGCTTCTCGGACGAGTCGTAAAAGGCGGCTAAAGAAGGGGGAATGGTTCTGTGCCGGCTCGCTTGCACAGAACCGGATCTTTGTGCTACCCACGATCCCTAAAATAAAAAGTACAAGTAGGCCCATGCCGGTAGCAGCTTTGATAACGTTGACTTTTATAATCGCTCAAGCGACACGAACATTAATGGCCGCCGAAACAATATCCGCGCATCGCTTCTTTTATCGTCCTGATTTAAT
>JAQIWG010002948.1:0-19045 GCA_034695025.1 Chamaedrilus cognettii | reverse complement strand
ATGCATGCATGCATGCATACATACATGCATGCATACATACATGCATGCATGCATCCATACATACATGCATGTAGATATTGAGCATATAGGATTGGCTACATGCGTGATTATTATCTTCAATTATTTATTTATTAGGCATCAATAGAATGGTACTGGTATACACATAGACTGTGATCCAATACTTGACTCAATGACCCCTGCATAGCGTTAGACCATAGGTTATCTATCGGAGCAAAATTCATGCCTAATCTGATTTAGATCGTGCCGATTCAACTAATCTTATTCTTCAAATCAGCAGCCAAGTCGATTGATCAGTTCTGATGACCATTTCAAAGTAACATGTAAAGTGGTATAGATTAATATTTTCTGATACCTGATGCAATTTTAAAAGTAGGGGGGTTGACAAATTGACAATTATGGTGACCTTCGTTGTCTATTGCTACTATTTACTAGTATGTCATGATAGGGAATGGCAGGGTATAGCTGTTACAATTGCTATTATTTGAATGGATTTCTCTTCTGTAAAATATTATCTGACGCTTTATAGGTCAAAGTCATCTTCATTGCACATTTGGCACGACATGGACGCCACACAGTCTAGTGCTGTTTTACTAATTCATGCACTTGACACTTGGTCCACATTGTCATCAGTTTCACCCGCTCCCCAATCGGCGCGCATTTTGACCAGTTTCACCCGCACGCCAATAATTTTTTCGCTAAATGTGCACCCTGATCCCTGCTGCATGGAGTTGCTAAATTTGCTGGTTTTACCCTTGAAACTGTAGACGCATGATCAATGGAAGCAGCTAGAACTAGCAACTGGCCTATGGCTCGATCTAAGCCAGCAAAAATGAGATTTTCAGCAATAGCCCTAAACTCGGTGTTCGCAACAAGGATACCAGCAATCCTTCGAATATTATTGTTGCAGTTAGCGCCGCAGCAGGGGGCTCGCAAATAGAGTGGTGGGGTTAACCCACCAACCGCCCGACAATTAATACCTCCCAATGTCATGACATTGTAGGAGGATTGCCTAACGATGTACACATAGGCTTAATTTAACTCGCAGTCAAAGCGACGCTTTCAACAAGCTGCAGCGGTTCCGAGTCTATGCATGCTAGCGTTGCGAAACTTTTAAACCTTTAAAGGTAATTTAGAAAATCAAGTATTTATACATTGTACACTCCGGTTTGAAGAACAAAACGCCGTCGGAAAACATGTGGACTTCAGTTCGAGTCTTGTTCGTCGTAACGTGTCTCTTTGCAGCCGTTTCAGCACAGGAGAGTAAGTGCTTTTGGCGTTAAAATAACTGGGCTTAAAATATAAATAATTACAGCTTTAAGTTGATATACAATCATGTCGTATTAACTGATATGATTATTTACTATTAGGCCTATTAACGTTGCATGTAAGCTGCAATATTTGAGAGGTTACATTAACTTAACTTCAACTTCACTACTGCACTCCACCCTAACGGATGATCATTTGCAGTGCGCGCGGACAAAATAACCCCACCCCTATTTTTTATATTTTTATTTTTATTTTTTTTATTTGAGGCATTGTTTAATTAAATTAATTAATTGTTAGTTTATTTTATTTTATTAAGACTTTGTTCATAGTGCGCAACAGGGCTGTACCGAAAGTCTTGCTGCCTAAAAATGTCCGCTAAAAATACAGATTTACACGTGTAGACACGAAAATATTTCGTGTCTACACGTTTGACAGTCAAATGTTTCGTGAATGCCGATTAGACTCTAAAATGTTTCGTGCGTACAGACAGGACATTTAAATGTTTTATGCGTGAAGATTTAAGAAAGAAATATTTCGTGTACGCAGATTAGACACAAAACCCTATTATTATTTAGACTCAATAATGTTTCAAAACTTTATAAGACAGATTAGAAGATAGATTTGAAATGTTTCGTGCATAAGATTGGGCACAAAAATGTTTTGTTTAGAGATTAAACTTCTTTTTTATTTTTTATTGTAGTTTAGGGATCGCGTGTAGCATACAAGGGCTATTGCATGTATATACAGTCCGGTTCTGTGCAAGAAAGCCGGCACAGAACCGCTCCCCCTTCTTCAGTCACCTCACACGACTCGCCCAGGGAGCTCTGGGTCAATTCTTTTTCCCCGGCCTGCAGGGAGCAAAAAAACCTTAAAACAACATTAAGCATTGAAAAAAACATAAAAATGGGTAGTGTACAGATGACTAGTATTGACACTCAAATGTTTCGTGTACCCGGTATGTGTAGATTAGATGCGGAAAGGTTGCACGTCTATAAATTGGACATTTAAATGCTTCACAAAGGACACAAGACATTACAATGTTTCGTGTGTATTGCCTACAGATTAGACGTTATGTTTCGTCTATACAGCATAAACACTAAGGGCTGGTTTCTCCAACACGGATTTAATTTTAGTTCACGATTTAACCCACCTTTTTTCATGGGCTAAATCCTGAACCACAATTAAATCCGTGTTGGAGAAACCATCTGTAAATGTTTCGCGCTGTGGCCGCATCTTGCAGGCATCAATGCTCACGAGGGCTTCAACACGCCCAAGCAGGCCGGGCTCGCCATCCTCGTCAGCTTCTCCGCTCTCACGATCTTCGCCAACACGGTCAACCTAGTCAAGCGCCTCTGCATCAAACCCGGCAACCAGTTCGGCTGAGCGCCGCAGCTGGCTGGGCCGTGACAGGATGGGGAGCGAGAAACTGAATAGACCGCGCAGGGACGGAATTTGTAATTGGTGACTTGTAATTAGTAATTTTTACGGGAACGTATTAAGACGAGTTTTTCTTTTCTATCAATACTCGCGACCAGGGGGAGGGGGGGGGGGGGAGTGGGGGAGTGGCAATCAATGTGCGCTCTGAGCCAAAAGGACGCTTTCATGTATGACATGTAGCGTTCGAAGAGGTTTTTAGATTACCTCAATTTATGATAATCTAAGATCGGTAATTTACGGTAATCTTTATAAATGACGGTAATTTATAATAAATTACCGATTCGGTAATTTATCCTGATTTTATTTCTTATAAAAAACGTAGATTTCAGCACGAAATGCACTTGAAATGCATCTCATGACAGCAACTTGGTCTGTTTCGTTGAAGACATGGTTTTTTTACGGAAAGTACTTCGATGTAGAATCCTAGCACGATTTGGAAATTTTAATTAATATTTCGAATCGTTCTGTAGTGTGCCGGTCAGGAATTCGCGTAGTTGCATTACCATAGATTACCATAGATTACCATAGATTACCATAGTTTACCGGTAAAAAAAGAATACATTACCGGTAGGCTAATCTAAATATTTTTAGTTTACTGGTTATTTTCGAATGCCAAATTAACATGTGACATTTATCTAACAAGAATGAATGCTAACTTAAGTTTGATTATTCCATTGAAATAACATCATGAGATGTGATGCAAGCAATAACAATTTATAGGCATGGTTGTTTTACACCCTGTGGCTCGATGATTATAAGGTAGCTCAGGCCTTGCCAACCGGGGCATCAATTTAAAGTCATGTAATTAGATTCTTGTAAAAATATTTAATCATTCGATCGTCCTTGTTCATGAATCGTCCTTTTTGAATTCTGAGACGATTGATGATTAGAACGATCTATCATGATGATCTAAGACGATTCATGACAGAAAAGGTTGCCCAATCGTCTTTTAACGAAGCTTCTAAGTTAGGCTAATTCATCGCCCGATCACCTGATTTGAGGATTAGGCTATAGTTTGAGTTTTGATCATGACTAGAGCATGCTATGAGTTTTATTCGGTATTCCATCCCAAATTCAATTCTGGGTTCTAAAATTAGTGGGATAAAGATCAATGTGTGTCTTTATTATGTAGGCCCAACCGAATGAAACTTCGTGCTTATAGTAAGATGCAATGCATATAAGGATAATAATTTTTTTATGCTTTAAAATAAAAAATACTTTGATTGGTAACATTGCTAAATTTAACAACAATACAAAATAAACAACAATGGCGGCCCCCACAAACGTTTCTACTTTAGTTGGATATTCTTCAAGCTCCGGCGATGAAGGCGATGCGGATATTTCTTGCGGGGGAAAAGCGAAGAAGCTTCGGGCGCGAAAGTCTTCACCTGACAGCGAAGGCGATAGTAAGGAACACGAGGATGGCGGCAATTTGAAGCGTGTCAAAGTGGATTCAACTCCGCTGTGAGCGATAAATTAAGAAATCGTTGCGATAGCTATCGAAAATGATGTATTTTACTTAATTATTTATACGCGGTTATTAGATAGAGCATGGTTTAAAATGAATGTGAAAGCTGGGAAAATGTACTTAATTGTAGGTTTCTATGTAAGCTTCTATGGAAATCCAGTGTGCTCTGCATTCATTTAGTCGCCCTCTGCAGGCCGGGGAACAACGAATTGGCTTGCATCCCAGTGCTCTCCGGGCGAGTCGCAAAAGGCATCTAAAGAGCGGCGAGGGGCCCTCCGCACAAAATTGGACTATGTTTTCGTTGCTACACACGCTCCTTAAATTCTAAAACCGCATCCACCACTACATTTATCTAGTCATTTTGCTGTAGACTCCTGCGCCGGCCGCACCGCGCCGCTGCCGCCGGTATTTTGTACCCGTTAACGCGTTGCCGACCCCAAACTTTAACTCGACACTTACATGAGACAATGAACTCGTTTCATGCATCACTGGAGTCTAATCTGAGTGATGCTGCTTGTAGCGACAGTACCCTATTGGCCTACATAATTATTATCTCTTTGCCAACACCGCAAGTCTTCGTTGACTGGTTAATTAATCCTATATTAAATCCTCCATCCTTAACTTTTAACTCTCATCCTCAACTCTTATCCTGAACTCTCAACACTCAATTCTCATCCTCAACTCTCGTCCTCAACTCTCAGCTTTCATCCTCAACTTTATTATTTGAGGAGGTGGGGGGGTGGGTTTTTTGAATGGCCTGGCGCTGCCGAATGGTTTATCCATACCATATAAGATGAGAGGTTTCATAAAGAAACTTGTTGACGAAACAGCAGCATAAGTTTTGCTTGTTGTCTGCTGCCACAGAGCCAGTGAGCGGCTACCGTTGCCGGACGACATCCTGACCATGTTTGCCGATAACGGGGGGTCGGCCCGCCCTTTGGACACGCCCACCGAGCACCAGGGGCGTGTGAGGGGCTTTGCACATGAGCGCGGCAACTGGGCGAGCCTTGTGTGCATTCCATGTAGGTGAATAACTCGGTGAATTTTGTATCTACTCGTCACTAGTGTTTGGATGGGCATGTTTTGTGGTTTTATTTCTGTAGTTCAGGGACCGTGTGTAGGCCTATAGAGACTCTATAGGCCTGCAGTTTGGTTCTGTGCGAAGGAGCCCGCGCAGAATCGCTTTCCCCTCTTTAGTCGCCATTTACGAATCGCCAGGGGAGCTCTGGGCTGCAAGCCAATTCTTTGTTCCTTGGCCTGCGATAGAGTGGCATGCAGCTGATCCTGTGTATTTTCTTTAGTAATTTAAGCTTCATAATTTTAGTCTTGCATCGTTTGAAGTGATTCATAATTCTCTAAAATATGTCCTATATAAATAGGTTCCTATTTTTATGTTTTTAAGTCACCAGTTCTTGTTCTATGATATTTCGTCTACATTGTGTCGCAGACGACGTCGGCGACGGGGTGGATGAACTTATAGACGACATTGCCGAACTTCTCGCCCCCTTCGCTCGTTTCTCTCGCATCGATGACCTTCACTTGAGTCTGTCGCGAACCTTCGTCAGTCGACACCACTGGATGGCGCCACTGGCCGGGGAACTTCGGCGAAACGTCGAGCTCTGTAGCCGGTTGTTCTGAATTTGTTTTACTGGTACTGTAAAACATTAAATTTTTGTGTGCATGTCATTTTCGTGAATTTCGCGAATCGGGCAAACGCTCGCGAATAATTACATGCAGCAAATATGAAGCTATAGCAGCTATTATAATGGGAAGTCCTAAAAATGTGAGAAATAAGTGCGGCGAAATTTCTGAGAGGCAAAACCGCAAAAAAACATGCTTAAAAAAATCATGTTTAACCGGATTTTGTTTTATTAGTATGTTAAACTTAAATCATTCCACGTAAACTCATACAAAGAATAAGAAATTAACAGACCCCACCATCTCAGATTTTGATTAAATTTGGTACACGGGTTCATTCGATGCAAAAAAGTGAATAAAAAAAATAATAATTTGAGTCAAACGGGTCAGAAATGACGGGTTGGTCAATTTTTGTGTCGGTCTGCCGATCCGACATTTTTTAAAGGCTGTAGCTCAAAAACTATACCACCTAGAAGCTTCATCTTGATGTCATTGTTTTGCAAATTGTAAGGGATTTATAATAATACAATCAGCTAAATACACTAATTAAATCTTAGGGATAGATCTGTAATGTAAAAATTTGGGTAACATTTTGGTCAAGCGTAGCTAAAAAAAAAAAAACCGTTTGAAAGAGGACCTCGGCATCTGTCAAATTTGCAAAAAATTGAGAGGGTGTTCTTTTTGTTACTTTTAAAAGTGAATTTGAAACATAGCGTTTAATAATAAGAATGTATTAAAGCCTACATGATTAGCATTGTAGTGACTTCGATGGATCAGTGTGCTTCCAGTTTGTATTAGTTTACACTTCGTTTTGATTCAACGTTTTAATTCACGTTTAACTTATTTGTAGAGGCTTGGGCGACTTTCAGTTTTGTAGCAGTTTAGTAACATTTTCAGCACTTAGGTGACGTGTGAAATTTTGAAATGTTTTAATCTGCCGCAGGGGAACAGCAGACCTGAATGAAGTTGAACTTTACTGCAACGATGAACTGACAAGGTGATTATATACTTTATTTCACCAAATCAATTGTAGCAATCAACATAATAAGAAAATTAACTAGAAAATGAATGATGAAGCTGACACACTAAGTACCGTAAAAAAAGGACATAGAATGTAGCGAAATGCATATCTCGCGCAAGAAACATAGGTTATTAAGCATTGCGTGCACAGAAAGACCTAGGACTAGTAGCTCTAAAGTGGAAAGGAAGATAGATCTTAAATTTTTTTGTAAAAATTGACCTACAAATTCCAGCCAATGATGACGCTCAACAAAAAATCATGGCCTATTCAAACTTTAGAGTATTATTATCACAATTTCACCTGTGAATTTTGAAATTTGAAGCATTTTTCAGTCAAATTGCTATCGATTGAGCATGAAAGGAGCAAAAAACTGCATAAAATGAAATTTTGGCATTATGTGATTTTGGAAAATTTTGCGAAACGGTAACAGTCGTGAAAATTACATACTCAAAAATATAGCTGCTGAAATTTTATAAAGCGGTCATCAAAAGGGCGAAAATTAAGTACAGTAAAATTTATGAGAGGCAAAATTGCGAAAATACCATGCAGCCGAAATTTCTTGTTTTACGGTACTTCAACTCAATTTGGAGAAGATTTACGCCTCTGCTTAAAATATAAATTGAAGGTTAACTTCTTCAGTGGCCAACGAAGCTAAGCAGCAATCAGCCTGAACTAGTTTAGTATTTGATATTTAACTCAGCCACTTACCTCCGACAAAGTTGAGTGACTCGCATGGCTGATGTTTAGAAATATGGGCTTTATTGATACTCAAAGTTTATGTTGAGACATTTTGTCTTGTTGTCTTACCGTAAATTGAAAATGAACATTGATAGTTTGTAATACATGTGATCAGGGCCTGATCTGGGTCTTGAAAAGAATTCGCCAACATTCGCCAAACGACTTTTTATTTCGCCAGGCCTTACTTTTTTCGCCAAATCAGCTACACATTGTCATTTGTTCCCTTTGAGTGCACTTGAATATGTTAAATTTATATCTCTTTTCATCCCCATATTTCCAGTTACTGAACTTCTAAGAACGAAGGATGAATAAAACATTAGCCACATGCTTTCGCCAAATGGAAAAAAATTGCCAACTGCTCAATTCTATTTTTTTTTCGATTTTTGCGACTTGCAGATCAAACCTTGGTTGAGGTTCATATTTAGTTGAGGATCATATTTAGTTGAGGATCATATTTAGTTGAGGATCATGTTTAGTTGAGGATCATATTTAGTTGAGGATCATGTTTAGTTGAGGATCATGTTTAGTTGAGGATCACGTTTAGTTGAGGATCGTATTTAGTTGAGGATCACATTTAGTTGCAAGACGGCAACGTCCGAGATTCGTGTTGTCCTATAATTTGAGTTATTTCCACCCTTATTGACAGAGCCGACTGCGTTGTACAGGACATTCCTGGGGATCAAGCTGACCTCCCCTCCAGGCCTGCTGGAGTCCTACGTAGAGGCTGTGGACAAATCGCTCGCAGCCTTCGGCCTTCCTCGCTACTACACGGTGTGATAGTTTGTCATTCAATCCAATTCTTAGCGCATTGTTGAAACTGACAAGATTGATAAAAAATTTGGACATTTTTATCTATTCGCCAAAATAGACGGCAAATTGCCTGACTATTTACCGGCAATTTGCCGCAAATAGCCCGGAAGATAGCCAGCAAATGCTGAAAAATACTGAAAGACGCTGCAAATATCAGATTGATTTTTAACCAATAGCAAAATGCGGCAAATAGAGGCAATTTGCCAGCAAATATATATTTGTATATTTGCAGCATTATTTGATTAAAGTAGCAATACTGCATTTGTGTTGTAGAGTCCCTCCTTTCACATCAGTATCGCGTGGGCGCTGGGAGACGTTCGCGAGGAACTAAGGAACAAAGCATGCGTCGAAAAACTTCAGGTTGGCTTTTTTTTCAATCGATCTATGCACTATTATTGTATTTCTGCTCCATGGCTTGTAATTAATTATTATGCTATATTGTGGCGTTTGTATGCAGCCATCTGGATCGTTTTTGTTTATAAAATCTGATTACCAAATCTGATTATCAGGAAGCAAATAACTAGTCAAACTTGTACACTGCAATCAAACTACAGTTTGACTCGTTTGCTTGTTTTTGATTCACATTCCTTTGATTGACCAAGCTTCCCCCGGGCGTACATACTCAATGGACAAGCCTTTAAGTAACGTATTCAGTTTATTCCCAAATTACATTTGTTTGACTTTTGTCGTTGAGCAGGTATTTTTTTGTTTCAGGTACTCGTCGACAATTTCTGGGCAGAAAACGCCTCTCTCCGCACGTTGTCGATGACTGAAATACGGTGGAAAACTGGAAACAAATGTTTCAACTTTCCGTTGGCCTTTAACGGATCATTTTTGGGAAACAATAGGCATTAACCGTTATAATATTGGAACAGATGACAGATGGTAGAAACTTTTTCAGTTGTCGCATATACTGATGTGGTTGAAAAATAATGTAATATGTCAAGCTGTGAAACTCCATTATATTTTGCTTTTTAATTGCTTGTGGTGTCGCTCGTTATATTGCTGCAGCTGTTTTATGTTCTCCAGCGACTGCATTTAAAAAAAAAATAAGTATTTTGAATTTTCAAGCGTTAGTGCATTTACGCTACCGTTGTTGGTAATCACAGTGCTCGCACTAATATGCGGTTTAAATCTATCCCTGAGATTTGAACCAAAGGAGAGAAATTCCTCCTTAAGTTTTAAAATCCCCCCCCGCTAGGGTGCATCAAATGCCCCAACGTTCTTCAATCACACTGTTCTTAGTCAAGTTCCATTGGGTCACAATAGTTGCCCTGCAATTTTTTTCCAATTCTGAATTGATTTAGGGCATCCACTTGGATGATGAAATTTAGTATTGATTTGTGCATATTAATATATATGATAGACCCTTTAGAAATTAATGAAAGCGGTGACTACCGGTCTCTACCGGAGGCTAAATTAAAAAGCTCCAAATCCCTTTTTAAATTAATGAAAGTGGTGACCTTACCGGTCGCTATCGGTCGATAAATTTTAGGTTTCTGAAACCCTTTCAATATAATTGAAGGCGGTGACTACCGGTCGCTACCGAACGCTATATTGAAAGTTTCCAAACCCCTTTAGAAATTCATTAAAGCGGTGACTACCGGTCGCACAATTGTAAGAATCTGAAAGCCTTTCAAAATAATTGAAGGCGGTGACTACCGGACGCTACCTGACGCTTAAGTTAAGTCTCCAAATCCGTATAGAAATTAATGAAAGCAGTGACTACTGGTCACTACCGGTCAATAAATTTTAGGTTTCTAAATGTCGATAAAATTTTGCCTCGGACGCGTCCGGGCCACGTCCGATTAAGTTAACTTTTAAAGGGTTTGGCCATATTTATTAATTTTAAAAGGGCTTTGACAACATTTAATTTTTCCTTCGGATGCGTTGGAGGCCAAATTTGTAGGTCAAGAGTTAGAGGCAAAAGTTAGAGGCCACTTAATGTTATTGCGCGTTTACTTTTACTTTCCTACATTCTTTATGCATTATCATGTTAACTGCTGATTTAAGTATCGAATATAATTATATAAGATGTACTTGTTTGTTTAATAGAGCTCAATCATTAATTATGTGTTGCTAATTATAGCTTGTAATAAAACAAAGTAGAACATGCAGCTATTGCCATCAACAATTCAACATATGCGCCTCACGCTTGAAGATATTAAATTTTATTAAAACAATCGTTAAAATCAACAAAGTTGAAAAGCTGACTATCAGAGATCAATATCAATTTAGCATATTCACTGAGAAAATGGAAATTGTGCCAATTAAAATATTTTCAACAGAAAACACACTTAATTGTTTTCATTACATTTTTTATGCAACGGTTGAGAATTGAAAATTAATTAATTAATCTATCCCAGATCATTTCGTCATCCGACCAATCAGTGCTGCAAGATTTTGATAAAATATATCTTTCAAGCACTATGATTGGTTGCATGAATACTGACAGTGTTAAAGTGTCTCGACTGAGCAGTTGAAGCGCTCAGTTTTGACTTTTATGTCCCATTTCTTGTTCTATGTACAATTTGTTGTCTGGAGCACTTTTTCTTCTCCGTGCAGAACTCGCAGGCGGGGGGGGGGGTGCATGCCGACAGATATTTTTCAATCCGTTCCTACCGGTCATTGCCATTTTTTTCCCCATCAAGCCTTCCATAATCCACAAAACCAACACCAACCATGACTTTCCTACGATTTACAATCTCCACTCAAACTTACCATCTCAAAAAAGGCCTTTTCACAATATGAGCAGTGGGAGCGCTCGCTTCGGAACAGGAGGAGCGCTAATGTTAGAAGTGGGAACGCTAGTCCAAATTTGAGTGAGCAGTGGGAGCGCGGCTCTCGTGCGCTCCCCCCAACTTTAACAACTGGATATCGATCTGGTGTAATTGAAAACAGGATATATGGTAGATATCTGCTACAACTGTGAAGCACAAATAGGCCTGCTTGAGCACCCTGAACATTCAATGTGGTTAGGTTTCAAAGTACCGTTCAATACATTACTGTAAAGTATTCAATTTTCAGACGCAGGTCATTTTCGCAACTTCTTCAAATCGGTCAAACTCTTAAATGGTGAAATTGAGAAAATGACATGCAGCAAATTTTTTATGTTTTACAGCATTTAACTAATGAGATCAAGTAACATAATTATAATACATTTTAGATAAAAGGGATATATAATTATGGATGAACCTATAATTATTGGCATTCAATAACTGATCTACAATAGGGGGGGGGGGAGGGGGGCCAGCAGGTGCAATTCGCCAAAAAGTGAATTTTTTCAGCCTGGCAACCACATTGTCAGGCCGTTGCCTGGCAACGCAGTTAGCAAAGCTGTTGCCTGGCAAACCCGCTTACCAGGAAGCTGCCTGACAACTAATGTCACAATGCATTATTGCATTGTGACATTAGCTCGCTGTCTGTAGTTTTTTCACGCTTCAATGTCACACCGTGACACCGTGTTAGTCGGTTGGCAACTTGGCGCGAGTTTGGCTGTGTCGCTTTTGGATAAATAGAATGGCACCTTACAATACTTTTGCTAAATTAAAAAAGGCACTAGAAGGGTTAACAAATTGGTGCGAATCTCGCTTTGTCCTCGGAGCCTGTAGCGCGTCACTTCACGCTTGAACTAATGAGCGGCAGTACGATCTTGCGAGTGGCCTTGACATTGCCCTGGATGTAGGCAGCGATGTTGACGTCATCATGTGCCACGCGGCGCAGACTGAGACTGGGGTTTGACGCACCCTCCAACACTCCGCATAACTGAAAGAAAAACATTCCGAGATCTCAATGGCGCGATTTGTCGCATGCCTAGCATCTAATCGGAGTACTTTAAAAGAAAACGAACTTGAAAAAACTTGAAAAAACTAAGTTAGCACTACAAAGTAAGCTTGGTAGTCAAAACTACCAACAATTTTGTGTGGTTGTTCATCGAGAACCACGATGACGTCAGTTGCGTTAATGGGTTCTTCTATGGCTGAAGAGGCCGATGGGCACGGTTTTTTCACCAACAATTACAATACGAGTAACTCACTTCCATACTACAATTGAAGCCTTTAGATATTCTTTTAGACAGTCCTACTGGTTGCAAAAAAATTGGCTTACACTGCAAAAAACTTGTTCCACTGCCCCTGATGTTTCGAACAACAACACATTCACTAATAGCAATCCTTGCAATATAAATCAGTCAAAATTTATCAAAATCTTAAATTTGCAACAATTGAACGACTAGTTCACTGCTCCATGTAAAAAATATTTTCCGCTGTTGCGGATAGTCGATAATTATTAGCTAACTCTGAGATACCCTTTTGCGCTGAGCTTCATCTGTTGAGTAGATGGCCAGTTCCCTAGATGGCGTGTTTGTGTCGTCGACGTGCATGAACATGAGAATGACGGCTAATACGTGTCGGTCGGAGTAAAACCGATCGATGTCCCGCACAGCGTTGCGTCGGAGAAAGAAAACCTAAAAACAAGACACGCTTTTAACCAATTTCAAAGCAAAAATTTACATTCTGAAAGCCTGCGCGGTCGAATGATATCTTATAATATAAATTTCAAGTGTTACATATAAAATGCATGTTTTTATGTCTAGGCTGCTGCTTTTTATTTGATCTCAGTAGGCTAATTTTGTACACGATTCTATCAATGCTAATTAGCTATATTAGACTATTACTGATACACAGCAGTATCGAAACAAAAATATAAATCTTTTGTCGTTTAAAATATATATGATATTAAAAATGCATCAACTCTTCGAAATGTTTATGGAAAAAAGAGGGAGATATATAACGGCGGCAAAGATTGTGAGTCGTGCACCCTTAGCAAAGGCAGTTTAAATTCGTAAGCCACAAGTATTCCTACGATGCCTGTTAGTCTACCACCACCAGCGACCATCAGCTTGTGCAATGGGGCCTCGGGCCCCAGCCTTTAACCTTCTCCCTGTAAAGGTCAAGTAAAATCACCAAAAAAACTGGCTGGACTTGCCTTCATGTCCTCCATGACTGCGCAGAATGCCACGGCTGGGGTGCCACTCGCCCCCTCAACAAACTTGAGATCCTTCCTAAGAAGATCAGCGGTGCACAGCCCTGCGCACGAACAGAAAGCAGTCCCGTAATTTTTGTTTGACATTGATTTAATTGTCGCATGTTTGAAGCATCCCAGAATCACTTTTGCATGTTTGAAGCATCCCAGAATCACTTTTGCATGTTTGAAGCATCCCAGAATCACTTTCGCATGTTTGAAGCATCCCAGAATCACTTTCGCATGTTTGAAGCATCCCAGAATCACTTCGCATGTTTGAAGCATCCCAGAATCACTTTCTGAATTATTACAGATTCCTCGCTAATCGCTACTGCTGCAAGGTCTTCAGCTTCAGAAACTTGCGAAATCACCACGCAACAAGCTTTCTATATTTCACAATCACACTCGTTGCCATCTGTATCATTTAGCAGATTTCACATTCAAGATTTAACGGCAAAATTGCAATTTGTAATTGTTTATACCAATAATTATGCGAGAGATCGTGGACTAACAATAAACTTGCACAATAAACTAACAATAATAAGCTTGCAAAAATTTATAATAATTGCACAATCAAAAACACAGAAAAAAACATGTAGAGAAACACGTAACTAAAAACTTCAATACATAATCAAATGCTTCAAAATAAAAATAAAACACACCAGCCACATCTTGCTTGATCCGATTGATTTCGTCGAAGGCCTGCTGCCTGGAGGCGTGGCACCCCCCTGCAGCCTCCCCCAGGGCCTCCAGCTGGGCTACCACCCGCGCATCCTTGGGGGTAGTCCGCCCGGCGGCCGCCGCCAAACATACAGTGTCGGCTAGTATAGCACCTGCACTGCATCAAAAAACATGATCAATGTTCACTATAATATCAGTCAGGCTTATACTCGTCAGTTCGCTAGTAAAAGCTATAAACATAGACATTAAATTTAATTTCGTAAGATCCAAGGTAACATTTGCATACCGATGCAATTTTTAAGCAGTCCATACTGAAATAAAAACTATCAAAAATAATCATATGCTTAAAAAATCCGTTAGTGTCGTCCAATCAAACACTAATTTAAACCATTAAAGAATCATGCGTACAATTCTAGATCTGTGTAACGAGTGTCACAAATCAAAGGCAATCAAATAAATGAACCACAAAACTTCAATTAGCGCAAGATCATCACTGAATCAAAAGTTAACTATAAACTAAGTATCATTACGCACTCAGTTCAGAGGCGGTTATACAACGGGGCTCGGGGGATCCAAGTTTCTTTCAAGACTAAGAGAAATTTCCTTCATGAGTCCCCAGTCAGTTAAATTTCCTTCAAGATTCCCCAGTCAGCTAAATTTCTTTCCAGAGTCCCCAGCCAGCTAAATTTCTTTCAAGACTACAGTGCGTACGTTGTGGTCTTGAAAGAAATTTAGCTGGGTGGGGACTCAAGCCACCAGAATTTTTCGATCTGAAACTAGAACCGCCAACTAGAAACTAGTGGCTCGGTCTAGATGAGAAAGCAGCCTACTGTAGAGCAGGTCTATGGATGCGGAGGGAAGTTGAAGCCCGCTAGCAAGCAGCCTCTCAGCCACCAGGGTGCTGCAGGACCCGACCATCTCGAGCGTCACGCGCACACTGAGAACACATTTGCGTCCCGTGGCTACAAAAGGCTGAGTCGCATGGCTACAAAAGGCTGCGTCGCGTGGCTACAAAAGATTGCATCGCGTGGCTACATAAGGCTGCGTTGCATGGCTGCAAAATTCAATAAATTGCATTTCATTGATATGCTAAATTGAATGCTAATAAATAATAATGAGTTTAGAGCCTGTTTCGGCATCCAGGGACGTCATCGGGGACCTCCCTTCGCCATAGGCAAGCATCAATTTGAAATTAGAGAGAACCCAAGGCCAAGGGGTGGGTAAAAGTGCGTTGAATAGCTGGGTCCGTTTTTCCATGTGTTTGTCACTAGCATAAAAAAATCTATTGAGGAAAAAAGATCCATATTATAAAAAGAATAAAAAGAAGCTTACTTGTCGTCGGCTTCGCTGCGCGTCCTCACACGGTGGTCGATCACCTCCACCACGGCCTCCTCCAGCGGTGTGTCCGCCGCCGGCAGGCTGTTCCAGTCCACCAGCACCAGGCGCAGCCGGCCCGACCGGCGCGCCGACGCGAGGTCGAGGTCGTCTCGAAAGGTCAGGAGGTCGGGGGCGAGCGAGTGTCGGGAGAGAACGTGTCGAATGTCAGTGCGGAGGGGGTAGTCGGCGCGCGCAATGTTCAGCATGGGGACGAAGGCGTGGAGCGATCGCAACGACTGCGGCTTTGAAAAGGACATTAACCAGAAATATTGACTGGCATATATTAATATTCCAATATACACAATCTATCTAATTAATATACATAATTTTTAAATTAATAAATTAAAAATAATTCATAAAAAACTAATTAAGCCAAATAATTTAAATGAATCCTGACATTCAAATTGATGGTAAAAACTCCAAAAATTTGGTATATGTTGGGTGTCCTTATGGTTTCGTCAATAGCAGTCAATTACATGAAGATAACTTTATGCAAAAGGTCTCAGAGAAGTAGGGGCAATGAAAGCGAGAAATATATCATTCCTAACAATCCATAATATTTCCGTCATTTTAAGAAGGACTCTAGAGGGAATAAGAAACAGACAAAGCTTCTGATCAAGAGTAGAAGCCCGGCAAACTTTTAAATTTGACACCCCTGCCAGAATTTCAACAGAAATGCTGCACTCTAATTCTTGACCAATTTTAACATTTCATTTTTACATTCATTTTCTATTTTTCACCAATCAGTGTATGGCGTGGAAAGACCTTTTTTTCGTACAGTTGGTGTAGGTGGAAGGCGTAGGCAATGGCGCAAGCAGCCGAGTCAAGGTCACACGCCTCATTCCCCAACACCACATGAACCTCCTCCACCGCCTTCCAGTCAACCTTCCACCAGCCATGCAAGCACATTATATAACCGATAAAAAAATACAGTTTGAAGAATACAACACAAAATAATGTTCAATATTATTAACCTATGCTTTTAATCTATTCAATCTTTTAAATCTTAAATTAACTTGTACACAAACACACTGATGCTTCACTTACTGTATATTCTCAATCAAATGTGATCAATGTTCAAATTCTTTAGAAATATAAATAAATTGAAAACACAACAAGTACCGGTGATAGCCATTGAAAGAAATTGTCCCGAATCAACAACAAAGTGCTATTAAAGATCAACAAATGTCAAAGATTCCGTCTCTCTTACATAATTTACTTGTGTTTGAGTAACTGTCAAAGATATCCTTCATTGCCCAAATGTACAGCATACAATGTTGTAAACAGCCATATTGGTGTACTAGTTAAAGCGATTTAAAGCCGCTTAGCACCTCCCGATTTTAATCAACTCTAAAATAAAATACTAGTCCAGGCAAATTCACCTTTTTGGATTTTCTCAAAAACGCTTCCATGTCAACACGTTGACAAATATTTGCTGGACATCCAAGGTCTAATCCTTCTGCCATAACAAAAATTAACAGTATTAGAAAACTACAATTAACATTTCTTAATTTATCTTCAAAAATGTTGTCTGAATAACATCTTAAAAATCAAATCAAATTTAAATATCATGAAAAAAATGATCACACAGTATTGATTTCAAACCATCATAATGCTCTGCGGCATGCCATTCATTACAATAACTATTATCTATTGTACGGTATATATAATACATCTTATTCACGACCACATCTAACTATCTGCTAAAACCCAGAAGCCCTGTACACACCTCACAGTGTACAGATCAACGGCGTGATACATAAATTACCATAAACGCCTATATAAAATATAAATGTATATGTTGTTCCTAGCAGCTTTCGCTTATTGTTGGGAAAGGACAACTACAATGCAGATACAGGGGTTATGAAATCAGCGTTAATCGGACTTAAACCTACCCTAAACCCTTCGCCCTAACCCTAAGGGGTTCCTAGTCCTAACTTACTAACCCTAATGAGGCCCTAACCCTAACTTTCTAACTCTAACACAGCCCTAACCCTAATTTGCTAACCCTAACCCTGCGTTGTTGTGGTCCTTTCCCAACAATAAACCAGCATTCAATTATATTTGACTTAACGTTATGAAAGCCTTAAATGATACCATCCTCGTATTGAACAAACTTACCGTAATAATTTTGCGCACACACTGTAACAATAAAATGAATCCTAAAAGCCGCGATAAACGCGATCGCATAGTCGTTCGCATAATGGCATTTTTTCATATTTCGCTAGCCATAATACAAAGCCGCCTGACGCAGGATGGGAAAAATTAGGCCTTTCTTTATTATATCACAACTTAAATTTTATTTGACAATGCCACGCTAAGTTCCGCCACAAAAATTATGTCACTCCGCACTCGTTCATGTCGAAAGTCTCTTTTAAATTTTGGCCCGGTTAACATTTTAATAAATTTTCAACAATTTGCAATAATAATTTGAGTAGGTACAAAATGCGGGGCGGCGCGGATGCGGATACGTATTCTGATTGGTCTACGCAGTCACGCGACTGAACCGCAAATTGTCAATACAAATTTGCTTGGAGCAACAGCTGCTGCAGCAAGTGAAACTGCCCAAGTGAAACTGCCCTTGTCCTTAGGCCTCCAAGAACGTAAATAAGATCGCTACATCAGTGTTACCACTATAGTCAGAGAGCGATAAATATCGAGGACTATAATATTTATCACGTTAAATAGTAAAGTAATAATCTATTTTGGCCGAATTTAAAGCACCGTTCACTATCATAAAGAACTCGTCTGGTCAATTTTTTGAAGCTAATTGCTTATTAGTTATCAAGATTGAATTTGGCGTTTGTAATTAAGTTTTTGAAAGAAAAAGAGAACGAAAACTTGACACAATGCTTCAAATTGGTGGAACTACAAAGAATGAGGCCAACGAGAGAACTGAACTACTGAATAAGGGAGTATCGCCGATAAAAAATTTCCACACAAGCAGTTTCCTTTCGTTCAACTTGTACACACCCACTAGCATCAGTAATTATTACCAGCCAAGATTTCAGTCATAGTCATTCCATAATTTCATAACAATTCACCATAAGCTTCTATTAACTTTATAATAATTCAAGACAACTTCTTAAAGATGTTGAAGTTAGAGACAAAATGTAAAAAATAAAATGTACCACTGTGTGAGGCTCTCCCCTACAGCCTAGGAGCTAAATAGGCTATGCAATCTGAAAGTCTGCAGTTAAGCCTATAGCATATCGCTATTAACCCTTAGAAGTTCCCCTGGGGTTTTTTTTGACCCCAGACCCCCCTATTCCGTCCATATCTTGAAAACGGTGCTTGATCTTTTTAGGCCGTTTTATAACTTTTATCCTGTTTGTATTTGCAACAGTGGCACCAAATTTCAGGACTGTGGCATGAACAGGGCACAAGCGCCGCTATTCGAAAATTAAAGTAAAGCGAAAATTTCAGCATAAACAATGGCTAGATGTTGTTGTGCTAGCCCCTTGCGGGGAGAAGGTGATGCTCCATTTTACCAGCTGATGGTCGCTGGTGGTGGTTCCACCGTATCTGGTAGGCATCGTAGGAACACTTGTGGCTGACGAATTTAA